>JAULBM010347794.1:0-12278 GCA_032357055.1 Geukensia granosissima | reverse complement strand
TAGTAAAAACCTGGTGATATTTCATTTGTTTTGATAAGTTTAATTATCAGCTGAATGGTTTCTGTTTATTATCTAACCCTAAAACAGTACCAATTTTATTAACAATCGGTATACGTATATTCTCTCACCATAATACATAACCGAATATGAAATTTTAAAATACACATAAATGATAGAATAACTTAAATCATCTCCGTAATAAATGGTGGAAATTTTTAACTCGAGAGGTACTCACGAACCCTTCAACAAGGATGGAATCATACTCCATGTGGCGAGCTCTAAATCTCCAAAAACATCTAAAACGTGTAAACGGAAAATTAAGCAGTTGTACATTAACCTACAAAAATACAAAAACAAAGACAACTAATGACATCCACTCCTGACTTGGGACAGGAAAAATTGGTGTAAAAATATGACCAAAATATTAATTGTAATATCGCTGAATCTAAGTTTTAAACTATTCAATGTAACGTGATACTGCTAAGTCATCGTCTAAAGTGAATCTTTGTATAACAAATCACCCAAAGAACAATGAATAACATACGTTATTTTGCTTGTTTTGTTGATTTTGTTAAAATAATATTTAAAACGTTTGCTTGCTGTTGGTTTAGGGTCACCACATGTATGTACTAGCTTATAACAGCGTTCGACGAATTTTAAAATGCGGATGCAACAGCAGGGATAAAATTAATGAAAAAAAAATACCCCTTTATTCGTAAATATTTATAAACTTCCTAAAACCTTGAGTTTTTAAAACTAGTGTGAACAGTCCGTTGGTCTGTCTTTTATCATCTCGGAGTTCCGTGTTCATACTTCTGTTGTCACTTGCCAATAAATCTATAATGTAACATGTTAATTTGACAATAAAATATCAATAGTGAAATGACTATTTTAGGTTTACAATTATTATTTAAATAAAATATGAATATGGTATTTTTAAATTGATTCATCAATTCAAGGATTTAGCACTATGGGGAATTCGCAAATCTTAATTTATTCATAGATTTTCGTTTGCCTTGATTTTAGTTCCCTTGACCTAACGGTCATTGGCATCCCCCTTTTTTCTATCTGAAGCACGTCGATTGTCCGTCTGTCAACAAGTTCAAAATATCTTCTCATTTGACACCACTCAGCCACTTTGGGTGTTTTATGGTTCTCTACCAAAATTATGTCGGACATCTCGCACAGCCAAGCAAGATGGCCGAAACAGCTAAATTTAGTTTAAAATAAAATCTATGGTAAATTCTCTCAATATGATCTTATCAAAACCTACTGAGCCAATTGCAACAAAACTTTTAATGAAATGGTCCCCTACCAAAATTGTGTACTGAGTCCCCCACCAACCAAGATAGCCACAAAAGCCAAATTTATTTTAACATAGGACCCTTTGGGAATTAAATTGAAAATATTCTTGTCCAACATCTTTGAGCATATTGTAACGAAGCTTAGGTGTCCCTATGGGAATTTGACTTCTTGGCTGAATCGGTTTTTTTTTCATTTGCAATCAAACTTTGTTGGGGCAATTTTCATATGGTCCCCTTTCAAAATAATGTTCGGCATCCTATTCCGCCTACCAAGGCCGCCATAGTCGTACTAGGTTTATCATAGGACTCTATTGGAAATTTACTTAAAAACATCGGAATTAAATATCTTCTTGTCTGTTATTATTACTAAACTTTGGTGGAAAGGGCTACCACAGCCTCACTAAGTTTAATATAGACCATTTTGCCAACGTTCTTCAAAATTATGTTCTCCTTCCGAACTTATCAGAAACTGGTTTAACCCTGCCAAATACTTAATATGCCAGTCCCAAGTCAGGCAGTGGTTGTCGTCATTTATATAGTCATTTACTGTTACTAGTTCATAATTTTCTCAATAGTTTAGGTCGTTTGTCGTGTTTTTAAATAGTTAACATTTTATATTTTGGTGCACATTTACAGCTTTCGTTATGTTATGGACTCGCTTTCATTATTGAAGACCGTAATGGGACCGACCTGTAGAAGTTTAAACTCTACTGTCATTTGCGTAATGGTTGTCTCATGGAAAATTATGCCACATCTATTTTTATATTTGTTGTTAAAAAGGAATCTAATGCACTATTGTTTAACTACTGGGGTTGGTAAGAATTGAAAGAAGAATTTTGATTCACTAGTAGAAAAAGAAGACATTTCATAATTTTCTATAAGACATCGATCCAAAATGTTAAAATTTCACTTGAATTACATTAGCCAAAGAAAATAAGGTATGGGCTTTTGGGGTAAGAGAGACACAATCTTTTTGGTTTAAGATTCCTCTATGGTGATAATGCACATTTAATAATGTAAAATTTAATGTCATGTTCCATCGTTTTGTTTCACGTGATTGCTTTGACGCTTGCTCTAAATTTAAAAAATGGTGACTATGTTGATAGCATCATCCGATGAAAAATGAAATTGGGAATATTAAAGAAACTGAAAGGTCTGCTGACTACTTCCTTGACGAAAATCAATTATCATTTATAGTTGGAAATCAGGCTTGACAACAAGACAATGTCCACCCCGTAATTTTCATTAATGGTGATGGATGGGTGATGGCGCTTGTAACTTATTACGTTGGCTTAGTCGTAGAGAATTCAACGAAAATTTGTTAAAATCAGAATAGAAATAGATCACTTTAGATAAGAATTTAAAAAAACCCTAGATCACCCAATATCAATACCAATCATATCTAGTTCCAAAAATTCACCTTCCAAAATATAAAAAAATCGGTTTATTTATATAGAAAAACACCCAATTACACAGGGAAGTACCTAAAGGTTAGACAAAAACCAATACATGAAAAACGGTGGCAATATTATTATCACGAATTGTATTAATATGGCATCTATTAAGCTTCTCAACATTTGAACTCTTTAATCAAATAAAGTACTTCTAACTCGGTTAATTCAAAAACTTAAACGTGATGTGTTGCTGAATTCAGTTTTCAGGAAGTAGTTAGCATGGTATTAGTTATTAAAGCTACTACCAAATTGATCCTAGCAATAAAGACAATGAAATTGAGAAATAATGCACACTTACAAACATTAAAAAGTGTTTTATTCATTCAAAATTATTTTTAAGAAATGAATTTCGACGTTTTCGTTAACCAGAACAAGTTTTATACAAAATCATTGGATCAGAGTATTTTTCGCACAAACAAGGAATATTTATTGAGTTTAAACAATTTCAACATTTGTTTACATCAAACCGTCCAAAAAACGCGATCGGAGGCAAAATTTGCGTTTCATCATTGAATTATATTCAATTATTATTAAATTGAGTCAAGTGGTAGTAAAAACGACATTTATTTGAACTCTGGTTAATTAAATTTGAAATCATAAATTAGATCGAACATCAAAACGATCTATTCTGCACCGACTGATGTCATATGACGGTTTCTGGTCAAGAGCAAGCTCTGTCAATACTTTACCAACGACTGGTGCAAGTTTGAATCCATGACCTGAAATGAAGAACAACAACGTATATATAAAGTGTGTGATAGAATACGCACGTAAAATCTATGATCCAAAAATGACACGAAAACTATAGAATAAAACGCTAAAAACTAAATTGATAGATAATATGTTAAAATTTATCCCATGGCAAATTCGGTTTGCATTATACCACAAGAAGTTTGATTTTTGTCTCAAATAAATTGGGTATGTCAAAGGACGAGGGTCGTTAACGCCTGTTTTTGGGCCCAATAATTTGGATGAAAAACGAAAAGTGGCGAATATCTATTATTTGATATTTTTTGTATTCAATAATGCCTATAAAAAAATCCAACAGCATATTTTGTTTAATTGGTTCTACAACGGTCAAGTGACACATAGAAGTTCCTTAAAATATTAAATTTCCAAGAAATTACCTAATTTGATAATTATTTGATACAATTTTGTCGATTTAAATAAAAATCGCACAAAAACATCACAACCAAACTTTGCACAATTAAAGACCTATCGAGTACAAAAGTTTGATTAAAATATCTTCGTGATGTTTTGGTGCGACCATATCTATTTTGAACCAAAAACTACTAAAAATTCAGTATTTTTACATACAAAGTTTCATTCTTGGGAAATAGTCAAATATACCCTTTAGTTTTGTCGAAAATCATAAAAGAAAAAGTAATGAATTATTAAAAGACTATCACAAAACAGCATTTTAAAAACAACTTATTATTGTGTCACAAAATCTGAAATTTGGGCCAAATACGGGCTTAACGAACTTACTCCTTTGGGTGTTTAATAACCGAAATAATCGAAATTACTGTTCACATAGAGTAGCATATTCAATGGTTTACAAAACAGGCTTTATTTCTTGCGGAGCTTGGACAGCGATAGATACACCGTTTCTCTGTATTACCCAGTATTTTAAAACGCTACAGTTTTCAGTTATTATAAATGTTAATATTACTGGCTACACTATACCTGAAAATCCAGCACCGATGACAATATTTGACCACTGCGGGTGTTTATCGAGTACAAAATCCTCATCAGGTAGCATCTGTACAACAAATCAATATTTTAACATTAATTTTAACATTACTTTATGTCTACAAGTTACCAGCACAAGCAACTTATAAAAGAATCACTAACTAAATTTCTGGATATATCTTATCCAATAGAGAAACACAGTACAGGCATATTTCTATAATTAACATTCGAACAACTCAGTGTTCATTTTTAAAATTATTGTTAGTGTTAACCTTTTTAAAATTATCATTTTATGCCAAATTATGGTAAGACTGGTAGTTAACAAAAGTACATCCAATAAGAAGATAAATGTCCAATGAATGCTAGCTGTTACTGAAAGCAAGCTCAGGATAAGATTCCTGATAATAAAACATCATACCTCTCAACACGAAATGTCATCTAACACCGTATGTCTGACGATTTAATACTGTGTTGTCAATAAACGCGAAGTAAGACAATATGGATGCAATGCCAGATTTATTAATATTTGTGTAAGGATGCGATCAGTTTATAAATATCTATACTAACAAACCCAGTCGAACTTGTCCTTTTATGGATAAAAATTACATAATCACCAATGTTAAATAAATATGGATAATTTAGGTGTGCTATAGGCACATTTCAAGGGGTAACCTCTCATCAGTAGCATTAGAACAGAATCGTAGGAAGTCAAAGATTGAAATATACCAAACGAAGCACTCAGATCCCTCTCGAAATGGGAGGCCAAATTCGACGGCATGGACAACTACTAAGTGCGTTTCTTTTCGATGCCTTTCCGTATTTTAACAGAACCGTGAGATTCAAGGGATCATTTTAAAATTTATTAGCTTTATATGTTATTTTTCCTTAGCACGTAGTAGGATGTGATATCCCTTGTCGAATCAAAATTCTACATTTGCAGCCGTATTTTGTATTAAATCGATATACTACTATTTCCCATTCAAAACTTAAAGAAAAGGTAATAGCTTTGGTTCATCTTTAAAAATGTCAAACGCAGGTAGAAGTATTTGGTTCAAACCTTATTTTGTTATTAACCACTCTGATTCTAATAAAAAGTACTATGAAGATGACATTTAGAGAATTTCTTGATTGAAAACATTTTAGTTATCTTTGGCGGATGTGTGTTTCAATATGCTGTCGGCATCCGATGGGGACCAACTTCTCGCCGATTTTTTTTTTTTTTTTTTTTTTCGTTTACTTGTATAAAGCTGACTTCATACAAAGTCATATGCAGAGATAAGAGAAAAAGTTGGCTCAACCTGCTGGTTTTTATTTTCTACTATATCGATGATGTTCTTTTATTGAATAATTCTGAATTTGGTGACAATGTTGACCGCATCTATCCAACTGACGTTGAAATCAAAGAATATATGCTTCATACTTTGACTTCCATCTCGAAATTGACAGTAAGGACGGGTTAAGTGCAAAACTTTACGACAAGTGAGATGACTTTGATTTTCACATTGTAAACGTTCCGATCATGATTAGCAACATTCCAGCCGCACCTACATACGAAGAGATTATTTCTCAGTAGACATGCTACTCTAGAGTGAGTGCTTTCCAATAAGAATTTGATTTATAGAGGGTTGCGCTGACAGGAAAGCTACTGAATCAAGGGTTTCGCAAGGAACGATTAAAGCCATCACCCTGAAAATTTTTTGGTTGTCATGACGATTTGATTGACCGGTAGGAATTATCCATTTTACATATAACAACGGATATCTTCCCACTGTCGCGACTACAAATCGTTCCTTTACCTATTGTATTTAAGATCAATTGCGACTAAACACCGCCTTTGTCAACTGAGTAACACTACGGGTGCTCAGTTGTTTACCCTTCCAGAGCACCTTCCCTCATTGAGTTTTTGCAGATGTTAATCTAATTTTAGTTTAGTAAACCTTGTTGGTCTTTCATTTCTTTCTTAGGCTACGGTCTTGTCTGTCTTCTGATTAACAATTTTTGTCTGCCTCATTGGTATCAAATACTTTATACACAATCTCCGTGGCGCATATTTAATAGAAAAGTTTACAGATCATATTCCTGGAACATGGGAAAGTTTTTTACTACTTCCACACTGATGATATAAAAAGCAAACTCATAACCTAATTAAATAAAAGATATAGAATAAAGGCCGGAAAGACAGCAACCCATTCTTCATTCATTCATAATAATAAATCAGTTGCATAAAAAGCGCTTTTCTGCACAAACCTTCAAAAGGTACGATTAGGGCAAGATTTTAGAAGTAAAAATTGTAAGTAATTTTGTATTATTTTGATGCCGCAAGAGTAATGGAAGCAAAATTAAGACAAATTTGGCAGTTCTAATGATTGATAAGGTACCATTCTTGAAAAAGGACAAGGGTTGTGAAGCCACGTTTTGAATCCAAGAATATGGCTGAAAAACGGTACCTTTAATTCTATACCGTTTGTATTGAATAATGTCTATAAAAGGAAAACAAAAGATGTTTTTTTTATTTTAACTGTTCTTCAAAGGTCACATGGCCCGTCGAAACTGTGTTTGTTTGTTTGTTTGTTTAATTTGGGTTAAACGGCACTTTCAACAATATTTCAGTTTTACAGTGGAGGAAGCCGGAGTACCCGGAGAGAACCACCGACCTTAGGCAAGTAACTGACAAAGCTAATCACGTGCGATGTCGAAATTGTGAAAAGGATTAGAAATTGTTTTTTTTTTATTTAAAGATCTATCATGTTCAAAATGTATGGTTAAAATATCTCCGTGATGTTGAGGTATGCTAATTTTATTTTGACCAAAACACTCAAAATTTGGTATTTCTTACAGTTAATGTTACATTCTTGTTGAATTTCCAAATGTGACAGATATCATTTTCTGAAAAACTTAGAACTTTCAATATTAGAATCGAAGTTATTCATGGCACTCATAAGTTTATTTCATTTTAACATGAACTGTCATTGTTTCACTATTTCGCTAACCCTCGGGATAAAATTGATGTGAAAACAACTTCGGCCCATATTAAAATCGTCAACAAACTTATGCCTGTCGTTAACTATTTGTTAATTGAGAAATGACAAATTATATTTTCACAACCACTTATTGTTGTGTCATCAAATCTAAATCTGGACAAAATATGGATCTAACCATATCTATCTCAATTGCGTTATGTTGTCATATTTTGATGATGCAAGAGTAAAAAAGAAAATTATTCAAAAACTGACAGTTCTCGTGACCTTTTGACAATTATACCTTATGTTGTATTTTCTGTTGACAGTTATAATAGCAAAACTATGGCTGAACTTGCCGTAGTCCTAGCTGTTAAGTACTCCTGTTGATCAATTATATATTTTGCTTTCATTTAATTATGACGAAAATCAACTCAAAATATTTACCAGACTTATAGTTTCCATGGTTTTCTTAAACGATTATATGAAAGTGAAAAAATATGCGCTATATGTCAGAGAGACTGCACAACTATCACGAGAAAAACATAGGAATTTACAAATCTAGATGTCTCTTCGAGGCCTTCATCAAGGGTGGAAAACCACTACTTGTGAAGAGCTCTAAATCGCTCGCAAATAAAAATCGTTTATACGTAAAATATCAATACTCTTACCTTAATATTACCAATAACGTACATGTAACAGAACAATAAACACAAAGACAAACCTATGACCAAAATTCCTAACTTTGGACAGGCACATGAGAAATGTGGCGAGGTTTAAAACTAGTTTAGTCAAATCTCCCCCAACGAGTGGTCAAAGAAAAAAATCAAAGAAAACATAATACCTTTTATATTCAAGTCAACATTTATTTTGAGACCACTAGTTTTGTGCCTCTGCTGGTGGACCAGAGGTTCCAGAGGGCATTCACCAGCTAGGTTGTATGACTTGTCTGAGATGAAAATTAGCAAAACTTGGCGGTCTTTGTTTAAATTCTAAAGCACTAAAAATACGGAACGACTTCGAAATTTATTGCACATAGTAGTTTTCCCTACTGTTGGATCCTATTTATATTTGTTTAGATTTGAATGGTTCTTGTACAATGTTTGTATCTCTCATTTCCTAAGTTGTAATTCTAATACTGTTGAAGGGAGGTTACTCCTTGAAATGTACGAAAATGTACGAATAGCATAATATAATTCAAAATAACTAGTTTCAAAATGGGTAAACTTGTATTTTGATAATATGAAAGGAATTCAGAGACACCAAAGGGGCAGACAGAAATCGTTAAGTCGGAAGACAGAAAAGACCATGGCCAACAAGATGAAACGAAAAACAAACATAGAACACACAATACTACACTGAAAACTTAAGCCGGAGTAACACGAACCCTACAAAAATCAGGGTGAGTTCAGGTCCTCCGGAAGAGTACGCAACTCTCCCTCCACTAGTGGCACCCGTCGTGTTAACCAGTAGTCAAAGCCGGTGTATAGTCACAATCGATGTTAGTCACAACCGGTATAGCAACGGATTTGTATTCATGACAGTCGGAACCCTAGGCTAAGTAGCTTTCTTAAAAATCCTGATAGGAAGCACAAGCCCTGGAATAGCGTATCAATTGAGAGATATACATTCCCTATGCAGGTGCGGCTGGAATGTGGCTAGACATGAACGGAAAGTTTTCAATCGGAAAATCAGGGTCATCTCTCTTGTCGTAAAGTATTGTTCTTAACCCGCCCTTACTGTAAATTTTTAGGTGTAAGTCTAGGTAAGAAGCTGGGGTTTCTGTTTCTGTAGTATCTTTGATTTAAAGTTCAATGGATAGATGAGGTGAAATAAATAACAGCGAAATAATTGGGTAAGTCTGAAAGTTCTTGTGGCTGATATGATCCCTTTCGAGAAAAATAATACCTCTTTTTGTCATTTTATGCTGATACAGAGTTATAAAACAAAATTATGGCCAAGCTAGAAGTTGCTACCTCACTTATTAAATTATAAAATTATTTCGTTGCTATCTTTTTATGATGTGATAAATAAAAATTTGAAAGTCATACAATTCTCATAGAAGATAAAGTTCTTCTCTTGATCACTCAAATTATGGTGTCAAGATGTGATGATCCAAGAGTAATAAAAGTCCGATCATGGGTAGGCTGGTTAATCTATGGCTGCTCTGTTACCTTTCTGAACAACAAAATCCAAACTTGGAAGTTGCCCCACTGACTTCAATAATGGACACATATCCACATACTACGACAAGGTTTAAAAGGCCAAAAAAATGTGATGATATTCCAATGTTACAACTACCGGCCAAAAAGGATACAATGTAAAACAAGTAATATTTTAACATGTATAGAACAAAATGGATTACTGGTTCCTGGCCTGGGACAGGAACTTTAAGTATCTGGGAGAGATAAGAGTACTCAACCCTCCCCTAACATGGAACAGTGCTGTGGCGAAACGACATAATAAGAGAACTTTAAAAAAAGTACGTGTTTGTTCCTGCAAAAAGATCAGCAAATATTATTGAAGTTGTCCTTCGAAAGTATTATATAGAGGTACTAAGCAATGAAATTCATAGTTCCAACATTTGCCAAGCTACAAACGTGAGAGAACAACAGATCGTTAATGCACATTTGAATGTTACCACTCAGTTAAAGGCTGCATCTGATAATATGAAAGTTCCTACAATATACTAGCTTCCTAAACTCCATATAGGTTTCAGTTTATTTCTGCTTTTAGTAAATACACAACCACCATTGCCTCAATACTATTAACTAGTGACCTTACTAATAAATCTCTCACTGTTAACGTCTGTAATTATAAATGTTAATTCATAAAACGTTAAATGTTAATACGTTTAAAAGTCTGTTAAGGCTCCTCTTTCTACTACAGACAGGTTATTATTTTCTACCCTTTATACCACTTTACCAATGAAAAGCTTATTAAGGAAAAGTTTTCATATCTATTCAACTAGTATTTAAAAATCCATGGTTTTCTTACATATACTGCAATAAATTTTTAAGCGATAAATCTAATAATAAATACTTGTTGGTCATCATCTGACATCACCGACGAGGTTGAGATTCTTCTTGATAATATTTATGTATGATTTGGCAAGACGGTCTATGACACAGATAGTTGGCATACAAGTGGACACAAACTATGCTCCTTTCATTGCAGATTTATTTTTATATTGTTGTGAACTACAGTTAAGGCAAAAATTCAAAAAGACTCTTCAAAACACTATTAATTTAATAATACCTATTATATATAATATTTGGATGATGTTTTAGCTTTAAATAATTCGGAGATTACAAAAGAAATTCATCCCAAAGAGCTTAACTTAATTAATCCATGATGATCGGACCCCCGTTTTAGATCAAGGAATTTACTATTGGCTCAGTAAAAAGGCTAAATTGACACTTCATTCTTAGAATTCTCCTATTTATTATGTAATGTGTTATCGAATTCAAATCGTCAATATATCGTTTTCTTTTTATTTCTGTTAGTCTCTTTATTAATAAATCTTTTTGCTCATTTATTATTATTATTATGAAAGAAGTAAGATAGCAAGATTAAATACTGAAAACCAATGAAAGAGAACTATTCACCGATAACCAACTAAAAATAAAAGAAAACTCATGCATACATGGATGCAATACACATGCATTTATTATCTATCAATATGTACCCTTGTTTTCAAACACTTTAAAACACATATAGTATTGATGTAAAGATATACACACCGTATAAATGCATGGTTCAATGATGCTTGGTTCCGGATGTAGATTTGGAAAATGATCAGATATGTACTTTCTTATTTTTCTTTGCACCCATTCTTCATCAACCTCGTCTCTGTCATCAGGGTTTATGTCTGGACCCCAATGAAGGCACATCTTCCCAAAAATAAAAACATAAAGCATTTGAAAGACTAAAATGTAACATTAAACTTATTCGATTATAAAAAACGCGTTCATCACCAAATGAAAATGCTTGATGGCGATGTAAAACTTTGATCTTTCCTTAACCCTGTAACATGTGTAAAGATGAAGTTGTCGCTGCTACTGTTTATTCAGGTGATTTTATATTTGGTCTGCAGCTTGATTAAAATGAGCTTATATCATGTAACCGATTTTCATATATAAGAGCATCTACTTCCTCTTTGACAAAACTATGATTTTTTTTCTTTACCCATTCAGTTCGAAATTTTCGGTCGAAATAATCTCCACTGCAACTAATTGGAAAGATTCAAGATTTGGTCTTAAGCTTCATATTTGTAGACATCTACTAATTATTCTGAATTTGAACCTTGTGACGAATGTATTTGACGTTTTTGCCAATGAAGAGCTTGCTCTGAAATTAGATCTAAATACATGAATTAAGATTGTCCTTATTTAATGCCATTAATATGAAAAAGTAAAGATATGCTATAAATGCCAAGGAGATTACGCCATATCTTACCAGGTAGATTTTTAAAAGGTCTCATGAGGCCTTCACTCCGCTCAGAATCCCACTCATTGCGACTACTCTAGATTGCCATGATCAATATTGAAAGTTTAAAAGGCAGGCCAACTACCAAACTGTTAATTTACTTAACAAAAAAGTGAAGTTTTAATATACCTTGACATAGCCAGCATATTCCATACTTGGTAAACCATAAACACTGTACTTTCCATCTATTGCTTCATTTTGATAAAAGGTCGGAAATTTTCCTAAACTGTATTCGGCTCGATTTCTCTCTTTCCAATAGCATACGCTGATTCTAATTGGCTGAAACAATGACTCAGAGGTAAGTCCTAACTTAGCTTTGAGTCTTCCCCGGAAGACGTGTGTCGCCTGCATGTCAACAATAGAACATTGTAATATGTTTGACA
>JAULBM010347783.1:0-12278 GCA_032357055.1 Geukensia granosissima | reverse complement strand
TGGCCTAGCTGACAGAAAAAAAATTTAGACTTTGCATTGTAGTTGAAAAAAAAATTTATGCTGTGACCTGCTAGAAAAAACACCTAGAGATCTGGGATTGGGGTGAATATATTGGAAAAGAAAACAAACGTGTTGTCTCGAAAATGTCACGGTAGGAAAAAAAATTGTTGCTTTCCTTCTCACAAGAAAAAAAATATTTTGTCGGGGGAAGGTTTTGAAAACAATTTTATGAACACAATGAAAATCCCAGCCCCCCCTCCCCCTCCCCCCAGATAAGAAAATGGTTGTTGCCTTTTGTGCCTTTTCTGAGCCAGGAACCTGTATATACAAGTGAATGTCGTTGTTATTGTTTCATTTTTACTCGTTTTGCACTGTAAACTTATTTAGACGATTATGGTTATATTTGAATGACATCACGTTATATATTTTAGACCTTTTATAGCATGCCTTACCTAGTGGATCTTTGTCCATTATTGAAGTCCAGTGTAGAATACCCATCTGTGAGATCAAAAGTGCGGTCAAAAGTGACAAGACAAATTTGTGACAAACTTAAAGATTAAAAGAAAACAAAAGAACAAAAACGAATCCACGAACTCCTTAACAGGAATAGATATCGGGTGCTCCGGAAGGCTCAGCATTTCCCGTGCCTGTGCAACATCTTTAACTCTATACAAATAAGGTCAATCCGAAAAGAGGTCAACTCATTGTTTAATTACCGGTTAAAGGTCCACAACTGATACCATATGGATAGGGAGACCAAAAAATTTAAGGAGAGTCGAATTCAACCTTGATTGGATGTATTATTGTTGTAGAAATTTATGCGACAAGAGTAATGCTCTCTTTAAAAAAAATCCCAATAATTGGAACAGGAACAAAATGTCAACTGCAACACATAAACTCCGTAGGAAGAGGAAGCAGGACTATTGTCAAATAGATATGGGAAGTTTACAATAGGAAAGTTGAAGTCATTTCGTTTGTCGTCAATCTTGGAAACAAGTTTTCCCTTTTGCTCAATTTCGAGAAATAAATCTAAGCGTGAAGCAGATTGTTTTAGTCTGTGGTCTCTTTAAATTTATTATTTGCTGTGATTTAATTGGTCGAGATTCTTACTGAAAATAAGATCAGTCAATGACAAAACATCATCGATATAGCGAAAGGTAAATTAAAACGACCTAATAATTTTTTTTTTATTATTATTATTATTATTTGTTATTTAAAGACAAAAAATGTTTTAGGGCTTTTCAGTGTCAAAACATCACCGATCGCTATTTCGAAAAGTAAAATTTAACGTTCTGGCCAATTTCTCTTTAAGTAGCGTGTGTAGATGTTCGTAATGTTAACCTATTTGATAGTTATTTCATGCATATTACATCTCCTATCTGTGTATTACACATCCGTTATCATCATTAATTAACTTCTAGTAAATTTTGAAAAATGTATCTATAGTATCTTAATCTATTTGATAATTTAAAAAACAATATCTAAACTATATCATATATGTTTGGTTGTTAAATGTGTAAAATACCACAATTCCTCGAAAAGTAACTAAAATAAGTTTCATTGAAACGAGTCTTTCACTTTTCAATATTATTTTAAGGAATCGTCATAATTCTTATAAAAGGCAATACAGAAATATTTCCGGTAATTTTTGTTAATTTCTGAATTTATATTTACACTCTTAGATTTTCTACCCATTAATGGAAGTTTTTGTCGTTTTCCATTATAAATATTTTTGCTTGCAAGATATGTTAAATTGAGAAAATTTTACATAATATGGCCAATTTTATATCTATTTGCAAGAAACAATTCAGTGAAAAGTGTGACACTGCTGTTGTAAGTTCACTAGGGAATTCCAACAAAAAATATATTTCATTTATATATCCACGTCTAGGATGACTCTCTCTGTCTTTATCATTATCTAAGTTAAATAATGATTGTATAAGACTTATTCTGGTTGTTGGGGAAACTAAATGGACTAACTTTCGTGGATTTATAAGTATTGATGGCTAAATTATGTAGCGTAGTAGTGGTATTTATAATAAATTATTCACTTTTCTTTATTTGGGATCAAAGGAAATATACCGATGATTTAGTATGTATAATATGGAGCAGGAAGGCAGTGATTTGAAATATATGCTATAAACTGTATAAATTATTAAGAGAGTCTTAAATCAGATATACTCTTAAAATGTTTCTATGACATACGAAACACGATGACCTTTCCGTGTCATAAACACTGCCACAGGGACATTCAACTGTCGTAACAAAGCCTCACGTAATATGTTTTAAAAAAACAAATATGAGTGCTAAAGTTTAAAGTTAGAAAATGCTAGAAAGATTTTTTTTAATTTTTAGAGCTTTTCACACCGATTGGAATCCCACTCTTGTTAAAGGCCTTGTGGCGACCTCTAGATTTGTTAATTCTTCTGTTTTCCTCGTGGCTGGAGTGCTGTTTCTCGGACATTTACCCCATATTTTTTTCATTTTCATAGTTCATGTGTATTTTATGCGAATTATTGAAGTGAAGATGTATTGCAAATACTCTATTTATTAAAGATGACATTTTCATTTCATTTTAAGCTGCATAATGGGCGCTTCAACATATTAATTATGCATGCCAGCTACGCCACAGGACGTACAAGTTAATAAATATTCAGTTGATATGATATACAAAATAAATATCCTTAAAACTTAGGGATATTGAAATTATTCATTTACTATGCAAAAACACAAATTGTGCGCATCATACCTTCAATAATAAGAACTTTATGAATAAACGTAAAGAAACTGAATCAAATGCATGTGACTTGCGCCTTTGAATTAAGTTTTTGAACGTCATAAAGCAAATTACTCAATTCAAAACTATAGGACACCCCAAGACCCTGAACAAGAGTAAAATCCACTGTTAGTCGGCCTTAATAAATTTCAAATGCAAATATCCCATCTACGTCAAACCATTCCGTTTTTTTTTGCTCACCTGCCTTAAAGTTCATATGAACTTGTTTCATCACTTGACTTCCATCGTCCATCAACAATTTACATTTGGCATCCAAGATGGCCACCACTGCCGAATCTTTTTACATAGAACTCTATAGGAAATTCATTTAAAAATCTTCTTGCCTGAAACCCACTTGCTCAGTTGGAACCAAACTTTGAACTTTTAACTAGGTGGGTCCCTTTCATAATTGTATCCGATGACCCCATCAGCCAAGCAAGATGGTCACCACAGCCGAACAAAAAATTAACATAAGACCCTATTGGTAGTTCATTAAAAAATCTTCCCGGAACTACTTGCTCATTTGGTACCGAAACTTAGTGGAATGGTCAATAGGTGGGCCCCTTTCAGAATTGTGAGATGATTTAATGTAAAATGGTGAATTAATGTTCATAGTGGCATTTAAATTACGTAAACACGCCGATTTAAAAAAAAAAAAAACTCAAACTTTTGCACGTGTTTTTTTTTCTGTGACATTGCATATGATAACAATGGTGTTACGAGTTTTTACGGCATAAAATGTGAGAAAATGGATTAACCACCACCGAAACTTCAAGACGGACAATCTCAGACGCCCTCGGGTAAGATTTCTGTCGTCTTCCGACTCGGCGAGCCTTACTCTCAGGTGTCGACTTTCTTGTATTGCCTTTCTAGTACTTGGAACAGCCACGAGAGTATCGAATCAACTGCAACACAGAAACCCCGTAGGTAGGAGAAGCGGTAATATGGCCACAAAAATATGGGAAATTTGCAATAGGAAGTTTAAGTTATCTCTTTTGTCGTAAATCTTATAAACAAGTTTTCCCTATTGGTTAATTTCGAGGAATAAATCTAGTTGTGCAGCAGATTTTGTTGAGTCTGTGGTCGCTTTAATTTCTAGTTCGCTTGGATATATTTGATTGAGATACTCATTGAATGTGGATTATTCAATGACAAAACATCATCGATAAAACGAAATGTAAAAATTAAAAGATCTGGCCAATTTCTTTTTGTTATTGCGCTGGAGTCTCTTGATAAATTCTGTATCATACGACTACAAGTCGGCTAGTAGCGAAGCACAATTAGGACATTTATGCAAAAACTAAAATTTAGGAATATTTAACATATTTTTTCTGAAGTTACACTACAAAAATACTAAGGATTATGTAGTATCAGAAAGACATAAAATACGAAATAAAATCAAACAAAACAGATCTACCTACATTTTTTTAAAATAGCTAATTATAAAAATGATTAGCAGATTAGAATAGTGTGTAGCCGATGACGACTACAAGGACGACACGAGACCACAAAAGTGACGCCAAGTATGCTATATGTACAATTCAAGGAGTAACCTCTCATCAGTAGCAAGAGAACCAAAACATAGGAAGTCAAAGATCCAAACATAGCATAAAAAGAACTCAAATCTATACAAATCCAAATGGAAAGTTAAATAAGACGGCAGCGACAACTACTAAATGCCTTTCTTTTCGAAACCTTTCAGTCCTTTAAAATTTTAGCAAATGCAGCAAAGTCAATTTAAAATTTGACTATAACAACAGCAGGATTTGTTAAAATTGTTGTGGTGGGGGGAAGTTATTAACGTCATACACAGCAAATATTTGCTCTCAGTCGAACGGTAAAATTGTTGTAGACGGTTCTCTTCAATATAAAGGTGCACATATAATATTATTGAACGGTCCACTTGCTACCGCGAAAGCAGTCCAGGAGGGCAGAAAAATACACAATTCAACACAAAGCAACTAAAATAATACTAAATATTACAAACAAAATACGCTGTGTTTGAAACGTAGGCTACCATTAAATGAAAATTATATAGGATTAAAGGAATTATAAAATAAACCTCCCAAAAGAGATCCTTATCTCTTAATCAATTTCAGCTCAAAAACAATACTTATTTAAAGAATATTTGTAGTGACCATCTTAATTGGACTTCAATACAAGGGATTCCATTAAAAAAAGTTCTTTATCACTGATAACATTAATGGAGTCACGTGCGGCTAGTTGTATGCAGGCATCCTGCCAATTGTATGTTATCGTTATATCTATGGATCGAGAATCGACGACAGACAATTAAACTTAATTACTGCAACATTGATAAATAAGTCACTACAAGCGAAAACCATGACAGTAAATGTGGTATTCGAGAGATACTTACATTTTGCCATTAAAATTTAATAGAGGACTCAAGTTATGGTGTTATTACATCCAAATATGTAATTTAGAGCAGTGTGAAGCATATTAAACAAAATATTGCAAAATATGAGAATCTCGTAATGGATCGGACCAAAAATTTCAAAATTTTCTTCTCCAACTGTATTCGACAACCCTTTTTTTGAATTATGTATCCGAACAAGTACTAACTCAGTCGGATTTATAAAAATAAGTTTAGGCACAATTTAGTAAACACAAAAAGAGTGCGACACTGAGAGACAAGACCTAAGCAGCATTCCGCCCACCTTATTAATAAGTGCAGAATGTTGTAATACGGACGACTGGCTGACTGCTAATTTTTCACACTTTCCCCCTTTTTTTTGCAATTAACATGAATTCTTGATAGGTATTTCCCTATACATACAGTGTTGTATAACCAAATAAGGTAATCACTTACCACTCCTACCAATAAATCTATGAATGGAATAACGAATAATATCATGAATGGACGGACTTAAACGTTGAATAAATATTGCTGATATTCTTCAGTTTTCATCTTATTTTGACATAAAATATCCATTCTATTTGAATATATAAACGTTTTTGCCAACTTTTATCTCATCTCTTAAACCCCTGGATTAGTCTCTCTTCTATATTTACCCAATGATATCGATTACACAAACGATACAGTTCTATCATACGGGTTTTCAGTGCAGCATACGTGATTTCTTTCAGGCTAACTTTTTGTACACTTCGTTCGTCTGGGAAAGTCTTCGTATTCATTTGAAAATTTTGCGATAACTGCAAAACAATTACAGAATTTTATTTTTTTTAATCCACACAATATAGTGAATGTTGCAATAGAAAAATAGGTCAATCAGGCCATCACTTGAGAGCTTTCTTACTCTTCAGTATTTCTGTTTGTCTGATTATATGAGATTCTGTCATTGCATTTTAAAGTTACAAGAACGGGTCTTTGACGTTAAAAAATGCAAATGGTTTTCATATTTCATATCAACAGGCCCATTTCCAGAGAACCTTCAGCATTTCTTTTGTTCTATGTACTAATTTTGATTATATGAGATTCCGTCATTGAAATAATATGTTACGGTTTTAAGTTACAATAACGGGTCTTTAAGGTTATAAAAAATACAAATGGTCTTCATATTTTATATCAAGCACATTTCCAATGAACCTCTATTAGCAGTAACACAATTTCGTGTAAAACAGTTTTGTAAAGTCAAAAAAGCGTCATATGAAGGCATTTTGGCAGGCTGTAAAAGATCTAAAAATCAAATGTGATGATATTCAAATGTAACAGCTATCTTAAAAGAAAGAATGTAATACAAGTAAAATTAAAATAATAAAAACTAACGAAATCTTCCAGATAACATGATTTTGGCATGGGAAATGCACACAACGAATGTGGCAGCTTTAAATATTTTGTGAGTACTCAACAAACTTTTAAAAATCAACTGCATATAGTTTTACTTTTGAAGACGATACATAGTGCGCAGACTATTACAAAAAAACACGAGAAAACAAGAAGTACCGACCTAGAGAATTTACTCGCTGTTTCTTACAGATAAAGTATAGTTCAAAATTCAAACACAATTAAAACAAACCTGTTTTTAAGGCTAAGACATCAGTCAAAACAAGTCCGGCTGGATTAGGTGTAAAAACATCATTAATAGCCAAGTTCTTTTGCAAGTGCCGAAAAATTAAATTCAAAAGAATTAAGCTAACCTCTGGATTATTCAAAGCCAAAGTATCGTCCAAATATCTTAAAGTACTATTGATTTCCAACGGTTCATTAAACCTTACCCCATCTTTTTTTCCTGTTTATTTTTTTTTTTTCAGAACAATCCTGTTTTGATAAAAGATCTTCAATTTTCGGTTGCTCACATTTTATCAACCTTATGGATGGATGTAGCGAACAGTATAAGTGATAGCCTATAGTTGTTTTTTTGTATTCATGAGTAAAATGAATGCAGTATTTTGTGTATTCAGCACGTTCATTTCAGTATCTAAACAGTTAAAGCACTTTCCAATTCTAGTAATTTTATTATTTTAAAATATAGCTAATTCTCTATTTTGATAACCAACACAGCAGTAATTTGATCGATATATATTTCTAAATGGTCAATTTGTCCTTACCATAGTCTGGTATAAATTCTACAAAGTGGAAAAATCAAAATATAAAAGTTTCATTCGTGTTCGGGAAAACAACAATTGCAGAAAAACGGTAACCCGTTGTATGTAAAATACAAATTGCTGTAATGTATGGTTACATTTTTACTAGATTTATTTACATATGATCTAGTGAGAAAAAGCAAAAACTTTATTGCTGTTTTGTCACACCACTGTCCTAGGTTAGGGGGTTGAGGGCTCAACAACCGGTTTAACCGCCCACATACTTATGTGCCTGTCCCAAGCCAGGAATATGTAGTCCAGTGTTTGTCGCTTTTGAATTAGTCATTTATTGTAATTTGTTCACCGATTTTGCAATAGATTAGGTTGATTGTCGTGTTTTATGTTTAGTTTCACATTTTGTAGTTCTTTTACAGCTTTCGTTGTGGTATGGACTCTGGATCATTGTTGAAGGCCGTAATGGTACCTGTAGAAGTTTAAATTCTAGTGTCATTTGGTGGGTGGCTGTCTCATGGACAATCACGCCATATCTCCTATTTTATATTATCAACTGGTTCGAATTCAAAAAGATATTTAAAAAAATATATATGTACTTTTGAAAATGTATTTGTGCAATTGTCTTAAAAGGTTCAGTTAGCTTATATAGGTAATGGTAATACGACAGACTAAGGAACACCTACAAGAAACCCGAGCTGGGGAGTACTCTCCCATACTTTTTATATAAATATGCCATAGACAAGTCCAAAAATATGCTCCGTTTTATTGGAAATATGATGGAAATATACCCTGTCCTAAGAAATATTCAATTATTTAACATGTTTTATTTTATTCAGTTCTTTTAACTGTTAGAATCAGTAATTGGATCAGTATCAATATAGCTCTCTTTATTTTTACCACCATTGTCTAAAACATGTTTTTGGTCAATTATTTTGAAATTTACACTTTTTTGTTTTAATTAAGAAATTCTCACCTTGTTCTAAAATTGAAAGAAATAATCATACAGTGTTTTATTGCACATTGGCTTAAAATTCATAGAATATCCTTTTCTTACAAAAATTATAAAGGAATAATCTGGAAAAGTCTTGTTGGAAAACCCTCTTTTTTGTTGAACGTAAGTACACATGTATAAAAGTCCAAAACAGCAAAGGTATACGTCAAATGTACACCAAACACAATTTGCCACTACTGAAAGTTAAACCATGAAGTATACCCTGTTATACATGTAAAATTTAACTTATTCTCATGTATTTATTATTCTTTTTTCTAACATTCTTTTACAGCGTTCACGCCACTCGAGTTGTTGTTGGAATAGAAACTCTTTAATTATTTATCGTATTTTCTACAGTTAAACTCGCGAGCTTTTGCTAAATTATCGAAACTGTAGAAAATATGATTGTCAATTGCTACCAATGTAAAATTTTTCTAAGTTATCGAAATTGTAGAAAATATGATTATCAATTGCTACCAATGTAAAATTTTGCTAAGTTATCGAAACTGTAGAAAATATGATTATCAATTGCTACCAATGTAAGATTTAGTTTCCTTATAATTTATTTCCTAAAACTACTTTCATGACACTCTACTGGATGTGACGTTGTCTGTCAGAGTCCTCTGAATTGCTCGTGACGTTGTTAATCACTTTTTTTTATTAACTTATTGCAAATATTCACAGTAACAAGTGATTACCAACGCCATGTGCATTTTATATAATTATATACAATACTAAATTGTGTCCCGAAGGAAGGCCGGTGTATAGAAATAGGCCACTCGGTTTCTCCGCCCGCAGGTTAAACCCTTGCTAAGTACAATGGTTGAGCGGGATGTTACAATTCTCACCCCGTATAGGAAATGAGCGTTACTGTCCCCGTATTGGGATAATAAGTCACGCTCTCAGCACATAAAAGATAACTTTAGTTTGCAACAGTTCTGACAGAGTGGCCATTTGGTGGTCTAATTTTTCTCGCCCCTATCCAAACAGTCCCTATTTGGCATACTTTAGCTAGAAAATTTCCCAGTCTGGCACCCAAGTCCACCCATTTATTGTTTGATATCTTGTTTTCGTCCAAAATATACATGGAATATTTTACACTGGACGAAAAGCAATAATCAATCAATCTTTCGTTACTTTTGGTTTGGCAAATTTCGTTTGGAACTCTTATATTTTATTTATTATATCAATTGCACACGCCCAAATACAGTTAAACCCCTAAAATAAATACATAAATAAATGAATTAATAATAATAATAATAATAATAATAAAGACGCCTTAGTTGTTTAATCAGTGCAACGTCAAATGTGTGGCCTTTTAAGTTTGGGGAAAGTAAAACTATTTCCCTTTATAGAAAATATGTCAGTTCCCGTAATTGAACTGTGAAATAAACATTTATCGCTAATTAGTTTGAAGTTTATGTTTAATATATAATTAAGAATGCCCAATATATGGTTATTACATACTATTGATGTTCAACATTAATAAACTACTATAACAATAAAAACCACGTTCCATCTGTACTTCATCCAAATACATGTGAAAAATAAAGAACAGATGAAAATTTTTCAATTAGCACATCCCTCCAATGACATTATGAGTGTACAAACTTATATGACGTGAAATAATTGCGCACATTTCCCCCCGAAAAGAGGATTTGACGTAGACATAAAAACTTCCTACACGATAAATTCGACGTAAACAAAGTATTGGACCTCTCTGCATATAAATGAAAAAGGAGTTCGATCCGCCTTTATAACCAAATAGATGCTTATTTAAACAGACAGCGGTCAATTGTATTTCGCCTAAAAATTTGACTTGCAAATCGAAGTGTGTAGCATCATAATTACTAGAATTTCTTAGTTTTGGACAAGATCAAGCTGCTGTTTGTTGCAGTTCTAAATAGCTTCAACAACTCACCTTAAAGCTGGGGAATTGTATGGAAGCATACAAGGCCGCATTAAAGAATTCGGCACTGTGCGGCCCGGAAGTGATGCAAAACGGAATAGAAAAACACGATGTCGTCAAACATGACCAATACGCAAAGCCGGACCAATTTGTTAAACCAAATCCTTATGTGAAAAGTGACCAATACACTAAAGTTGAAAACTTCAGACGGAAAAGAAGATGTAAAAGTATTTCAGCCACGTCAATCAATGAAATCTCCGATTTAGAGGTGAGTTTTGTATTTTTTCAAATTATTTTTATTTCTACTATCCTTTCTATAAATATTTGAATGAGAGTATGCTAAATTTAAAAAGTAAACTGGGAAAAAAATATACTTACATGTCTAAAAAATTCTAACAGTTTCTATTTAAATGCTAGTTCATTTGCTGTTATTGGACAGAAAATAAATTGACAGTTTTTTGTAAAATGTAATGTTGACAAAAAAACGTTGTCGGATACAGGTGCTCTTTTATTTTTTATTTTATTTTCCGGTGCCCTTTAAGTGACAATCGATGGGACCAAAACAAACGGGTCCTAACAAAAAATAGCAAAAAAGATATAATAATAAAAACAATAATTCCTGCAGGTTTCATAAAATCATATGTTAAGGTTGAATAAAGTACTTTCAAATAGCAAAATTTGCAAATGTATGCTTAAAACAATGCGATTTTAACCACGGAGATTCCATTCTGTTCATATCAAAGAAGGAAATGTATTTAAAAGAACCAGAACACTTGTTCCGAAACATAAAAAGTTGGCACGTGTCTTATTACTGTTCAATCGATTTATATACATGTACATAATATGACAGCTTGGTTGTATTTGACAGCCCGATGGAACTACTATACTTTGAGTTGATTAGCAAGTTTGAATAAAATTCATCATGCAGTTATTAAATTGTCAAAAATCTCATTTTACCAAAAAAGAGAAAAAACATGCTGTATTACAAACTTGAGGTTTTAATCTTCAACACGATAAAATTTTGCGTACATTTTTAGATTCTTAGGGTTAAATATGCATTTAATTCAAGTCGCAAGAATTTTTTCTCCTTGCCTACACAAATTTAAATAAGACAGAAGGACTAGATGTACCGCACGCAAATGAATTTCATTTTAAAAGTTGTCTAAAAAACGGAATTTCGCATCTTCTATTTTCCCTCTCTTTTTTAATTTATTCTATACAAACCTTTTTCATTTTAATTTTGACTTTTTAATTTATTGATCTATAATCAATCGTTTCGTATTGTACCTTTTTAGATTTGTTACTACAATAACCGAAAAAACTTTTTATAATAAAGAGACAAAAAGAGCCATTTTAGAGCAAAACTTCTGTTATTTGGAGCCGAAATATCTTTGATAATGACCCTCTTTCTAGTTTCTTGAATACCGCGTGTTGTTCTTTTTACCTTCATTTATATGAATTGTAGAATAATTTTCATCAAAAATGGCAATTCTTTGAAATGCTTAGTTAGACTGCCACAAAGCTATCTATTTATATGTAAATGAATTGGCGCCATAATTCAGATAGCATTAAAGATAGTCTGCAAATTAGAAGATTTGCCAATATTGATCTGGGTCATACAAGGTCGACAACAGTCTTATAAATGTTATGCATAATAATAAATAGAATAAATTTAATACAATTTGATAAAATGTCGATTTATCTTATTTTTGCCTACTAAATACGGTAACTAAAATCGTTACACCTAGATTTTCTGTTGAGGCACAGTCGATGTAATATGTTCTGTTTTCCCTTATAAATACAAGTTTTGAATTTTGAAGAAAATCTGAGAATTTGGCCGGTCATTTTCTCTGAATAATTGAATTGGAAGTTCTGGAAAACGTTTGGTTTGCATCGTAAAACAGGGGCATTATTTTTTGTCTACTTTCAAAAATTGGCATCAGATAGTTAAAGACAGAATAGAGCTGCGAAGGAGTCATGAACTCTTACAAACACGACAGAGAAATTAAGGATGTTCGCTGCTCATCTTTTTGATTTTTTGTCAGATTTTCGGAATCCTCTGGTTTCATCCATTTAAGTGC
>JAULBM010347772.1:0-12278 GCA_032357055.1 Geukensia granosissima | reverse complement strand
TGGCCAAATTATTTTAACCCCCCCCCCCCCGAAATTAAAATGTCCGTGCCTTAGTGGTCAAATAAAAACTAAAATATTGAATTTTAAAGGCAGTTGACAGATGACATCCATGACTGTCACACCATATGCTTTAGAAGCATAAATAATTTCATATAAGGGCTACAAAATACCCTGTGTTTCCGCTAACCCGACCGACCCTAATTTTTATTTCATAAAGCCAGGCTGAATGTCCTGTAGAAAGCTGTCAAAAACTTTAAAAAAAATATTTGCCTATCAACGACCCTAATTTTTTTTTCATCATGTTAGCGGAATCAAAGGTAATTTTCATTTGGCCTAAATATCTTGTCTAATTGAAACTAGATCTCTCTATAAAGATATTAACAGTATGCCAATAAGTCTAAGATGGCCCTCATTCATAAGTAAAAATTTTCTCTAAAGCATAGTTCTGAATGTTTGAATACCTGTTTTAATACCGTGACCAAGGCCGAACATAATCGAGTTTGTAAGATAAACAGTGCTGCAAAGAGCAATTCTAATTTGTCTTTTTTTCTGGAACAATTTCTTGTAGGCGCAAATCCTGTTAGGATAAAAATACCAATATTTATTTACATTTAGAAGCAGATTTTTTGTGGCCTAAATTGGCTTCCTCGAATCAGTCTTATAATTACATTTGTAACAGGGTTGTTGGAAGTTACAAATTTGTCTCACATTAAAATTTAACTGGTATATTTCTATATCAGGGGATAGGACAATGATGGCAAACCGGTTTTCAGAAAATGGTTCTTATTTATTGGTGAATAGAGATGAATATGCCCAACATCAAGTGTGGTAGCATTAAGTGCTAAATGTACATTAAAAAATAAGGAAACGGAGATGAATTACTTAACCTGAGTTCTGATATTGCCGAAATGTATGTGCACCAAATAAACCAAATATTAAAATTGTTGCACAGAAATGAAATACAGAATTGGAAATAGCCATGTGCTGGCTTATAGATGGATTGTCTAGTGAAAAAGAGAAGTTTCCAAAGAGTATTATCTATTGTATTTCCATCCTGGATGTGTCAAAGATGTACAAATACTTCATTTGTGAACTTCCTGAATGTTTTGACCATATTGATTTGTTTCATTCAGAGAGTACAACAGCTAGTAAGGAAAACATTTTATCTGAACTAAAAAATCCTAAAAGCAGACTGAGGATTATTATAGCCACATCAGCATTGGGTATGGGAGTAGACATTTGCGACTGTAAAAATATAGTCTTTTTTGGAGCACCAGCAAATGATTGAATTGATTCAGCAAATGGGCAGAGCTGGACGTGATGAAAACCAGTAATTGGCATTAATTTTATACAATTCCTACAACAGTAGATTTGTAGATGAAGATGTCAAACAGGTTTTAAGCAGTAAAAATTGTCGCAGGTCAGAATTGTTACAGTAGTTCTTAAAGAGAGAGAAGTTGAATGAGCTGATAAGTGGACCTGACAGTTACATATGTTCTGATCTCTGCTACTTGAAAGGTTGCTGTGGCACATGTGAAGTTTTACAACTAGAACAGATGTTTTCAAACACATCTACATGAAACATTTGTGACAGTGAATCTGACTCCGATACAGAAGATTAATAATGATTGGACTGAATATGAGGCTGAATTGCAGGAACTTCAAATTCTTGACATTAATGATGACTAAAAGAGTTGACTGAACTGGTGTTAATTAATCAAACCTTAATTTAGATAAAAATAACCAGATTTATGTGAAAATAATAATTTTTTGGTCTAGTTTTATATGGTTTTGTGTCACTAACATGTCAGTTAAAATTTACATCATATCCTAAACTTTCCAGGCCTTAAAGGGCAAAGATTATGTGTTCAAATGTACATGTACAGGATTTTCATATTTGTCATCTAATGGACGGCTGTCTCATAATCAAGCACCATATCACCCAATTTTATGTACATTACATATTTGGTCACTATGGTCTATTTTCATGATTGGACATATTTCTATATTATTTAGAATCAAGGGCACTGTTGGAATTTTGGGATCATGTAATCCTGTATACAGAGATACAATGTATCAGCACAAATTGAACCAGTACAGAAAGGATTTTACAATGATAAATCATTGTGATGTTGGAACCACCAATCGAAGTCAAACTGATGTTACATTTTTTTTGTTTATCCAATATTCTAACTTCTTCTGAGTATAGAGTTTTAGTAGTCAGCACCCTAAATGCAACAAAAAGTAAGAAGATTGGTCAAACAGAAAAAAAGTTACAATAGTTCCACTTACATGTACAAGCGATGTTCCACTATCACAGTGATTTATCATAGTAACACTTCCACTTACACGTACAAGAGATGTTCAATTATCACAGTGATTTATCATAGTAACACCCTTTGTGTACTGTAGCATATTGACCCACTAATACATACTTTTTTTGTATCAATGACTTGTGTCAAAATATTCTGAAGTCAGTTTTTAAATACCACTGTTTGCGAGACTGTGTTTCATGCATTTTGAATACCACTCATAAAGAGATGACTTAAAATCATTATAAATTAGGTTATGGTGAGCTTTCAATACACCTACAAGTACTTCGATTTACATCAAGTTGAAAACCTTTGGAACATGTATTTAGAATTTTCAAAATACTTGAGGTGAGCCACCGTCTGCAAAGTTTGCCTCGAACATGAATAAAAAACCAAAAATATTAAACATTAATCAAGATATTTTTTTCTGGATACCCATGTTACTTCAAATGTCATATTTAAATTCAGTGTCAGACTAGCATACAACAGAACCTTTACTAGAAACTTTTAAGTTTAATGGGGTGAAATTAAAGCAGTTCTGTTTACAATGAGATGGGTGAGGAATCAGTCAAATATAAATTTCATACATCATGTTTCTACTTTCTACTTATGAAATGTCATTAAACTCTAATTGCATATTGTTAAATTAAACAATCAACACAAATTCCATTATTGTATTGGCAAGCAGAAAGCATGCTTCCTCGGCGACTACAGCGAAAAAAGAATAAGTCCTGCATTTCAAAAATGAAGAAATTGAAAACCTGACGTCGTACAAAAGGATTGGTCTAAATACCAACGATTTGTTTTGAGCACGTCCAGTAAAGCGCCAGGAATCTACTTAACTCTCCCGCGCATCAGTCGTATTTGAATCAAGAATAGAAAATCAGATATCAAAACATTATTTAACGATGTACTAATATCCAAACAAACCAAAATAGTCAGTCAATTTCACAATATGTCGTAAGTGTAATTTCTGTCGTCAATTATGACGTCATAATGAGTTTTCCTTTGAAGTTTGTACATGTACGATCAACCTTAGACTAAAGATTTATTGTGACAACAGAGCCAGGGATCTACCATAAAAGTGTAATGGAAATAAAGCTTTCTGTGTTACAGGAGTTTTTAATTACTATTGGATATTTCGCTAAAAGGTAAAATATCATTTGGTAAACCGAAATACCAGGTAAGACTGACAACTTGGATGATGAATCATTCATGATAAATTATGAAAACTGTCTTGAAAATTTACATATAGATCTTTCCTATTGAGACGTATATATACGGGTATTTTTATTTAAAAGAAAGAATATGGAATATATGCCTTAAAGACACAGTCCACTTATTCTCTGGGTTTTGCACTGCGCAATTTCTCGTTAAGCTGTTACCTTAGTTCACTAGATTTCCGTGGGTCACGAAACAAGTTCTAAAGTCAATAGTTCCTTGCATTACTCTCTCTTATCAAAAAGATTGTTGACTAAATAAAAAACTAACGACTGTAAATGCCGAAGTTTTCTGGATTAACCTTCATTTGGTACGCTCGGGACCAAATAATGGTTCATCGGATCAAGGAATTTGATACAGACTAAAACTATAAGATTAAACAATGTTGGGAAGATGCCTTCCCAACATACATTCCGAATATCTGCATACAAGTCAGCACTGGGAAGCTTCATACGACCTCCACACGGCTGTGAGAAAAACTCCGTTAATTCTATACTTTTTTGTTCTAATGAATGACACTTTCTCCTGTATTCAATGGGGAAAATTTGAAAATTCGCCTAAAGCTTTAGACATTGTGGATGGAATTTGTTTTCTTGTTACAAACACACGCACTGGTGTCCGCCGTAATAATAATATTTTCTAGCCGGACTGACTGACACAATTTTCTTTTGCAAACTACATAAGAAAATAAAAGGAAAGTAAGTTACCACCTTACCGAGACGCAAGCTCCCCTACCCTTATAGAAAGAAGGGAATTAAAAAAGGGACAGACAAGTAGACAAGTCGAAAAACGCGGCAGTTTCGAGAACAAGAACATGACGAACATAACACATAACACATTCTGTACAAATTATTGAAAACCCAATCATACACTAACAAAGGGACCCCACCAAAACCGGAGTTGAACTCCGGAAAAATTAATAGTTCCTGTCTCTTTTAATTTAAGAACAATAGTTTTTAATATTATTGCTTGCACGAAAAGTTGTAAGTTTGAAACATTATTCACCAATGTTAAGGTCTTTGATAAAACCATGAGATTTCTCCATCATAATCAATGTTTTCATAGTTCGATGCTAGAATATGCGATGAAATCGGCATAAAGATTGACAGCCAAAAATATAACACTTTCATTGAGTAGTCAATAGTAAATTATTTTGGTTTTCTAATCAAAAGTTAAATATTTTGTGAAAATTGAGGCCTTGTCGAAAAAAAAACATTCGTGAACAGGCAAACCTAACAACACTTGACGTTCTCAAAAGACATCTGTTTAATTATTGTGTTGCAGAAAGTTTGCACGTTGCACAAATACCACATACTTAATTACTTTCTAATGTCAAAAGATGCCTTGACTTGTAGCAATTAATTGACTTGGAGTTGAACATAAACCAACATAATACATAACTTATTGTTTAAAGAATCTTTGTAAACAACATTTCTGGTTTAAAATTGTTGTTAACTTTATATCTTTTAAAAATCAGTTAAATTCAAAGATATATTCATCTTTTCGTCACGTTAATGTTCAATTGCCAAAAGTAACAGGTTGTGTAAAAATTAAATGAGCCACATTCATTTCAAGGAACTCTTACGATAACGATCCTACTGGGTTACCCCGTTTTTTGATTGTTCATTTTTTTCGATTTTTTTTCAGTTTTCATGTGACTGTCCTTTTGTATTGCATTACATGATTTTTGTTGTCTTCTTTACTTTTACTTTTCCTGCTTTGTTTAAAGCCCGATTGACAGTGGTGAGAAAAGAAAGAATTGTTTGAACTGTTTGTTTTAATAAAGGCCAGTTAAAATGTACCTTTTAACAAGAAATGTGTTTATTTTGACTGATTAACCCTAATTAATCTTGTAAATCAGTCAATAAGCAAAATTGATCGTGACACTGGGGTCAATGTTATCCGCTCCATAAATTGGGCTGATATAAAAGTGAACTTCTGTTAAAAAAAACAGATACACCTGCACTATGTTTCACGGAGTTATTGCTTTATTTGTGGTTTTACATACAGGTAGACCTTTAGTTTTGCATGTTTAGTTTTAAAATATAATTTAACTGAAACGAATATTGAAATAAGTTGATTCCTACATGTGTATAACATTTATCTCTTTATTTCTGCATGTAAAAAATAATTTAGCTGTTAATATGGAAGAAAATCGCCATTGTTAATCATTTGTTTTGCTTTATATTCAGCAATTTTACAGCAATTATAATTGTAATGCATATTTTTAATTGTTACTGTTGTTAATGATAAAACTTTAATATTTTGATAAGTTTTTGTCTAAAACCGCATCAAAACATATTTCTGATACAAAAATGCATATTGCACAATGTTCAAAATTTACAATCCATAAATTTTAAAAATAATTTCAGTTCATTTAAAGACAACTCAAACGATGATGCGAAATCAAAGATCAAATTCCAGTTTTTGTTTTCAACAATTAAGTAATGATTTTATCGAACCTTTAATTATTTTTTTATTGCTTTTTAACTTGCGACTTAACGCCAATGGAATTCACCCACCGATCACTCCCACTTGGTGTCACCACTGCACTATAAGGTATTTTTGTATTGTGACGTCCGATTTTTAGGGAAAACGGGTCGTTTGACGCATGCTTGTTGATTGTACAGAGTGCGCGAATTTTCCCTTACTCGCGACGTCTCAAAGCAAAAACCTCTTAGTACAGCAGCGACATCAAGTGGAGGGTGAATTCCATTTTGAAACTTTTTTGTCATATCAGGGCTGCGGGTGTGTACCCTGTCTTCCTCCACTCACACTACTAATAAGATCAGGAATTCGGAGGTAACCGCCAGCAATATTAACATGATTTTTGCTGCAACAATAATAAATCTATAATGACGGTATACATCACCATTGACAGAACAAAATAATATGACATAACAATAAACAATTACATAATGCTTTTATTTAGCTAACGGAATGTGTAACCTGCCTTGCAATTATCGAGATAGAGAAGTCATAAGTTTGGCAAAATTTGACACTGGCACTCCCAATTATTTTGTCAACAGCATCAATCCGTCAAAATATACTGTAGTCTTTCCAAACGGAGTAATTGAAAAGAGAGAGTGCTATATTAGGCGAGGAGCTTTCGATGTAGTCAGGTATGCATTTTATCAAATAACCTGCACTGATTTTAATACATCTTAGGTTGGTTAAGTTTCTATATAATGTTTTTTTAAAGTTTGTTTGATTATAATTTGTCATAGATATTTGAAGCCTGTTGTAACAACGTGTTGTACCTAACAGTGACGTTTTTGCAATTATATCATTGCTCTCTGTGACTTAAGTTAAGAAATGTTGTAATTAAATTGTATGTCTTTCTAAAAAGCAATTGGAACCTGAAATTATTTAGACATCTTGATAAATTTTTGTCTTTATTTTAGTCTTAATAACATGGTTACTGCCTATATTAAAAAGCTTTTAATTACAATTTTCTCAAAAGTCTCGAGACAAAGAGGTTTATATGCTGTGAAAAGTATTAATAATTATATATATATTTGTCGCGGTTATTTTTAACAGTTTCATCAGCCAAAATAATGTGTCTTATTGATTCGTAAATAAATTTAAAATCATGGCAAAGAATAACAAATGGAACAGCAAAAATTCAAACGGGTGATTGCATTGCAAATCATAATATATTCCTAATATATAATCTTCTATATAGAAAGCAGCGACAAAATTGTTAGATTTTTAAATCGTAATACGAAACTCAAACATCAAATCCTTGTAGAAATATTTCTCCCTTCTCCCCTAAGAATGTTATCTGCGGAATTTTTCAAGAACACCGATTTCAAAAAATTGTGTAATGAAAAACTTCATAGAGGCACAAAGTGACCTAATCAAAAATGACGGATTTGCGGCCATGTTCTTAAGATCTTCGTATCTGAAAATTTGGCCCGCAACCGTCCCTTGATTTCCTTTTATTAGGATCTGCTATTGTCTATAAAAAACCACCAAATAAAAACAAATAAGGACCAAAATTGCATTTTTAGATATTTTAAACAGACAACTGGGATTTTAGGGGAAGAATTTTAATGCATCGAATAGAAAGAATCCTTTACATCGCGGTTTTGCCAATTTTTCGGTTTTCATGTACATGTAGTATATCATAAAGAAGTCTGCCAATTAATATTCCCAATTTTTTTATTTCTTTATTTTTTGTAGAAATTCTCCGGCTTCACAATGTTTCAAAATCATTCATAATTTATTTTTTGATAACTTGTTCTTGTTCTGAATGTGCATAAAATATTTGGACGTTCATCAACAATCAATAAATTTTTAGACGTAATGGTAATGAATACAGATGTGCCAAAGTAATGTTCAGCAATGACGAACTGCGTGTAATCTACCATTATTATACACCTTTCAGTAAGTATCTTTTTTATGTTCAAGGATGGATGATTTACCTTAGATGGTTTTTGATCTTGGAAATAATTGCTATATATATATATATTTTACTTTAAATATGATAATCATATGAATGGACACTTGTATATCTTTCTACATAACCTACTATATCATTTAACAAATTATACCTTAAATAAAACTTTCTTCGTGAATTTGCATCTCCTCTTGTTGTTGATTTAATATATGATAATATTTTAAAAGGTATGTAGAGGGGAAAAACAGTATTGGCAGGGAGAAAAGAGAGATAACTAAACATCAATTTGAACAACCTCTTCACCATGTTAAGTCAGATGTGAACTCAAAAAAGAGCTTTAATTTTAGTTGCATATACAAACGACACAAGACGCAAATAAATTGAAGGCAATATGCTTGCAATCATACATTGGAGCAAACAATTACCCAGCATGAATATACCAATTGAAAGACATGCATTCATAATCAATAATTGCAAATCTTAATTTCGAATATACTTTTAAAGTTCATTTTGAACGTGTCCTTATCAACAAAACCGATTCCAAAATATGGATTTCATTCTCTTAAAAGTATAATGTAATTAAGCGGCATGAACTTCCATATAAGGTAGTCAATTTAGACAGATATTTTAACAACAAATCTACTTTTGAAAAAATGGACAGTTTTTAACTTCGTAACTGTTTGCTCTTTTTTATTATTGTACGGTGTAACATTATTTCCACCAATAACGTTGATAATATACATGCAATTTTATAATTTCTTTACCGTTTCTACATGTACTTGTTGTCGGATACATCGTAACACCCAAACAAATCAGCAAAGTTAAATCCTCTTGGTGCCCCTGTTTCTTCCCACGATCTTGTTATTGGGTATTTGATTTGTTTTGCGATTTCGTGATACCTTATCTTCATTTTATTATACAAATTCAAATGTAGTTTTGTGGGATTACCTACATAGGTGTTTCAAAGTTAGCTTTCTTTTATCAAATAATCTGTCGCTTATTTGACACCCACCACTACATCTATATGCGGGAATTTTGCGCTCATCACAAAAAGTGGTTTTCAATCGTATCAAAAGCATTGAAGAGAACCCAGAATTTTGACATTTTTTAAGTTTTATAGTGTCTGCCTCTCCTTTGCCTAATATTTCCTAATTCAATATAATGTTGATGATGAAAAAAAAAAAACTAAAGAACGAATATCATCTCAAGTCGGAAAAGGAACCTAAATACGCATGAATAAAGAAATACTGAGCATACATCCGGTTTCTTCATGATTATTTATCGAAAATGTGCATGTAACAAAAACATAGTTTATAGTTGTGTATTGGCATTGTATGTATATGTGTCATGTTTCGACTCGTTCGTGTTCGTGTTGCCGTGCCTGTCGACTTTTCCCTTTTCTCTAGCGTGTAATAGAATGAACAAAAACCTGTTACTCATATACATGATGGTACATAAACTTTTATTATTTTTCAGAAACATTCCAGAAAAATCCTAGTATATGCGAAGTTTGTCAAGCACGCGCTTTTCAGCCAATACCAAATATGTTCATTGGTAAGTTCGTCAGTGATTATTTTTTTATGTGTTAAAAGCACGTAAAATTAAGAAACTCACCATTATTGCTTTGATGGTTATAGACAGAATTGTTTCAACTCGACGAAAATCGAATGAGACGAGACGGGAGTAATCATTTTTAGCACACCTTGCCAAAGGGCATGTAGGCTTTGTCATCTCTTGGCATCCGTCGTCCGCAAACTTTTGCATTTTCATTTTTTCCTCTGAAACTAGTAGGCCAAATGGAACCATCCAAGTATGGTACTTTACAAAAATTCCTCGTTTCGTCCTGGTCGGATGAAAAATCATGGCCGCCAAGGACACGTCTTATTTTTGACTGTCTAATACATTTAAAAATCTTCTCCTCTGAAACCGCTTGGTCAAATAGATTAATATTTGACGAGGAGCATTAATGGAAGATCTTTTATCAAGTTTTGTTATTTCGTCCCGATAGGGCGAAAATATGGCTGATATGGACGATTCTTTTTTCTGGTTTGCTGATACATTAAAAAATCTTTTCTGAAGCCGCTTGGCTAAATGGATTAATATTTGATGTGGAGTATCGATTGAAGGTCTCATAAATTTTCCTCATTTCATCCATATCGGACGAAAATATGGTAGTCATGGAAGATTCAAGTTTCTAATTTGCTGACTGATTACAAAATCTTTTCTTTTGAAACTGCTTGGCCAAAAGATCAATATTTGATGTGGAGCATTTATGGAAGGTAATTTTTAAAGTTTCCTTATTTTTTCCTGATAAGACAATAAACACGGCAACCATCGATGAATCTTATTTCTGATTGTCTGATACATTAAACATGTGTTAAAAATCTTCACCTCTGAAACTGCTTAGCGAAATGGATTAATATTTGATAGGAGCATCTGTGAAAAGTCCTTCACAAAGTTTTTTCATTTTTTCGAGGTCAGGCCAAAACCGGGCACCACGGATGATTCTTGTTTCTGTTTGGTTGATTAATAAATCTTTTTTTCTGCAACTGGTTTGCAAAATTAAATTTATCCTTTTTTATGTGGAGCATCTATGGAAGATCAATCATAAATTTTTCTTATTTTGTTTTGATTCAACAAAAAGGACTCCCGCCATGGATGATTCTTTTTTCTGATTGGCTGATTAAAAAATTTAAAAAATCTTCTCCTCTAAAACCGCTTTGCAAAATGGATAATTATGTGATGTGAAGCGTCTGTGGAAAGTCCTTTACAAAGTTTCCTCATTTCGTGCCGATCTGAGAAAACATGACCGCCATGGACGGTTCTTCTTTCTGACTGACTGATCCATTAAAAAAATCTTCTTTTTTAAAACTGTTTGGCCAAATGTCAGGTGAGCGATAACGGCTGCTCAGCCTTCTGGGTCTCTAGTTAACTCTTCCTTGGTCTATCAAAGCTGTAACTTTGCAGTCAATAGGTAGTTATAACTATGGCAGTAATATTTCAGTAATCCTTCTAACACAAGGTACTCTGCTAGAATAAAATGATATATAAATTAGAGCCTACTGGTGCTATATATTTGAGCATAAAGGCAAAGTGCGTTCGGTGCAAAAAATTTATTTCTGTCTGGTGCAATCGTTTGGAAATGACTTATTTTCAAATATTATGTCTAGCTGACGAAAAAAAAATTCCGATATTAAACTAAACATTTACTTATACTTTTTTTCTTTTCTTTCAGCTAAAGGCGTAAATCGTAAGTACATGGCAATGAAGAAAAATTTATTTATTTTCATTTCCGTTTTTAGTTATGTATTATCTTGTTAGCCAATAATAAATGTATGTTCTACAATCGCAATAGTTTAACGTTCAAATTTCGATTCTTGGCGAGAAATTCGAATGTTTAACTATCGAGATTGTAAAAAATACCATTATCAGTGTTTTACCAATGTAAGGTTTTGATTTTCTTATGTAATTGCTTGATTTTCCGCTTTATGTGAAAATCAAGCTGAAAAGTAATTCGCTAGGTCCATTACCTGCACGTTGTGAGGATAATCGTTGCAGATACAGATACAGATACTTTATTTCTCATAAACAAAAGATACAAAGGTACCGAGAAACCAATCTGTTACAATATTTACAATAAAATAGTCCACAAATGTCAAAAGATGAAGGTGTATAGTAGTCACACAGATTTAGTGAAACGCACGATATCGGATCAATAAGGAGGACAAACATTCTCATTAATATATCTAATAAATTTACAAAGTTTTCTTCAAACAATAAATAAAACTTTAATGTATTTGTTCTTGTATTACAGTATTGCACATGGGGTTCATACGCACTTTTAAAGAACAAGTAGAGTGAGATGGAAATCGCATTGTAACAAAAGCATTATATATTAACTCCCTCTATCAATGTGTTTTTTTCAACATAATATTAAGAAAATCTGACAAAGGAATAATGAAGAACGAATTAAAAAAGCACTGTATTTTTCATTCTGTAAAACATAAGCATGTAAATATTGTTTTATAACAGGTTTATGTATAAATCTTTCGATTTAACTGTCTATATAACTACTACTGAGTAACACGTTTGCCACTAGTATAGCAAGAGTTGCTTTCAGTGCCATTCACCGGAGCACCTGAACTCACCTAGTTTTTGTAGGGTTCGTGTTACTTTGGCTTTAGTTTTCAGTGTAAACATAAAAACAACGACGTCCACTGGATAACATTCTCCTGGCTTAGGAGAGGCACATAGAAGATTGACTATAGGAATTCGAAGATACCAAAGGGGCAGACAGAAATCGTTAAGTCGGAAGACAGACAAAACCATGGCCAACAAAATGA
>JAULBM010347761.1:0-12278 GCA_032357055.1 Geukensia granosissima | reverse complement strand
GACTTTTCAATCTAATAGACTAGTTACTATGGTAATACTGTTATAGCAGTCAAATTAATAGAATTGAGTTTAATTCCAGATTTGACACTTAACTTTTGTGAGATATTTGTTAAACCTTGAAAATAAGGGACTCTTACAGATACACAAGGTCATTTTTTGAGTAAAAGAAACACTAGATAAGGGAAAGTTGTAAAATGATCAGTAAAATATATTTAAAAAAAATTTATGATGGAATTTAAATATAAGATAAAATTATTCAGTTATTTGTAAAAGTTCATTTTATTATAGATATAACTGAGGTTAAGGTTCATGTACCCAGATATTACTGAGGTTAAGGTTCATGTACCAAGATCTAACTGAGGAAAGGTTCGTGTACCCCAGATCAAAGGTTGAAAAATTCCAAATATAAAGGCAGAAAATCACACTTACCATCAATAATAATGTCTTCACCTTCGTTTTACCTCTCTGTGGGAACAAAAATAACTGGAATGAAGGTTCATATAGCAAGCTAAAATATCCAAACCCGGGCTAAAAATCTAAGTAGACTTATTTCCTTATTGTTGAACAAATACCATTAATGAAGAGTACTTATTTCTCCACATTCATTTCATCAATATGAATCTTTTTTTTTACATTAATTTATGCATATTAAATTTTTTATGCAGTAGAATTATTACTTTGTGAATGATCTATGTCCATATTGAAGGCATTTATATATGTTTGTATTTTATATGTAAGTGTTAATTCTAAAAGAATGAGTCATTAATTTTTAGTTTGTATTGGTTTAAAATCACATCTTTATATATTCATTATTATATGGAAATTCACTTTCTGTACAATTAGCAGTCTGAAATACAGGTTTACTTTAATAAATATGGTGAATTTTGATAAGCTATATGTACATTGAACTGTCATTTGACTAAGTCTTGTGCAATTTCAACATCTCTCAATAGGTGAGAAAAGATGCAATTCCTTGAATTCTGATGAATGAAACAGTTGACAAAACAGTAGTGCCTTTGTCAATCCCTCTTTCTCCTAATGTGCATGAAATATATTAGCATCTAGATTAATCGAGTAACAATCAATCAATCTTTCTGCACACAAATTTTGGTGATTTTTTGAAATTGTTTTGAAATGTTGAAAATAGAATTTTATGAATAAGAGAAAGAAAATCTTGCATACTCATATTTCTAGTCTCCACGAACAAGGCTTGAAAATTTAATATTATGAATATATCTATCAACAGATAAGAATGTAGGAATTTATATTTCACTTCTGTAGGTATACTACTATCTGTTTGGAGATATTCTTTATATATTTCTCTCTTCAACCATCTGTTCAAGTGCTATTTTCATTGTACCAGTATTCCTCCACTTTATGTCCATGTGTCATCTAAAGTTAAATTTGTATATGTGTTTAATTAAACTGATGTTTTATATCAATGTAATTGTATCACTGTTTGATTGTCATTAACCAAATTAATTCTGTGATTGCCAAGTGGCATTAACCAAGTTAATTCTTTGATTGCCAGGGTGACATTTATGATTGCCAAGTGGCATTAACCAAATTCATTTTATGATTGCCAGGGTGGCATTAAATTTAGTCATTTCATCTGTACATATTTTTACATACAGATAGTGTTGTGCAATAGTTAAATAACATATATTTCATCCAACAGTTTACTTATTGAAATGGTTGAAATACTACAGCATTAATAATTTACGTGTAATCAATTTTAAATTTTGATTTCTTGTTATTTGTACTTTAGTTATAGTTACAGTTGTATTCAAACCTATAAGATAAAGCCATGTAAAGAAAACTTTCTTGTTATCAGACACTACTGTCTTCCATAAATATTGAGCTTTTTGCTGTGCTGAAAAAAAAACACTGCTGTCTTGTATTTGACTTGTCAAAATTAAATTTCCAATTTGATGCCAAAATGTAGTTCAAGTAATTAGCTACTAAGATTAAAACCTTTTTTGCTGCATAGTTGAAGTAAACAATATGGCTACTAATACAACCTTTGTCAGTATTGAGATTATTTCGAACTCAAAAAAAATTATTCCATGGACAATTATACCAGTCACAACCTGTGCAAAAAGCTATTCAGTGGTAGATTAATTAAAAATATTGAACTGTGTTTTTTAGCACAGAACATAACAACAGAAGATGATAAATACATAAAACACAAACTGAAAATCCCTTGACATATGTGATATGGAGATAAACCAAAAAACTATATTCCCTACCCATGTTTCAGAAATCTTTGTCTGATAACCAGGGAATTAATGTTTAAATGAATTAACTGTTTATGACATTTTGAATGTTACAAGAAGTTAACATGCAGTTTTACAATAAACACATGTTCTTTATTGACTAAAATTTTGTCTAAAAACTCTTGTTAGTGTTCTATATTTGTTAATGGGGAATATTGTAAGGGAAGATAATTCATTCCAAAATTGAAAATATAGCTTTATTTTTAAATTCCATCAGTTCAGTCTGACTGACATCATATGGTTGATTGTAAACAGTTGTAAATTATCATGTGGAACAACTGATAATTTGTTTATATCTTTAATTAAATTTTTAAAATACTTTCACGTTCAGTAGGCCAGGAAATAGTTTTAATCTATATAAATAATGTTGATTTTCTTATAGAGTATAAATCATTGGATAAGGAAGTGACTTTCAAAATAAACAAAATAGATGGTTATGATATGTTTATCTGAAATAACTGTTAGGGTGGGAGCTGTGGTGTAGCCTTCCATCAGATATATTTTCTTAAGTATAGAACTCTAGTCATTTAATATATATAGATAACAAATATTAATGTTATAACAAATGATGATGTTTTGTAAACAATCTTTGCATTATACTTGAATTCTTCATATGTTCATGAAAAAAAGAGATATGTTTTTGTTTATATTTTTACACTTTATTGACAGTTGTACAATTCATTTACAATGTTTTCTGATTTTATAATAATTTTACAGTAAATAATTATATCATGCATTGATTGATTTAATACTTCCCATGCATTGATTGATTTAATTCCACATATTGTTTATTGATAAATTTTCTCAGCATTCCCATGTCCCATGGCTGGACTTGTCCTTGTGCTGTTAATTATCTGTCCAACAGCCAGACAGGTCTCTATTGTATAGTCCTTGTACTGTTTATTTTCTGTCCCACAGCGAGTCTTGTCTCTATTGAATAGTCATTGTGCTGTTAATTATCAGTCCCATGGCTAGACTCATCTCTATTGTATAGTCCTTGTGCTGTTAATTATCAGTCCCATGGCTGGACTCATCTCTGTGCTGTTAATTATCAGTCCCATGGCTGGACTCATCTCTATCGAATAGTCCTTGTGCTGTTATTATCTGTACCACAGCTGGACTCATCTCTATTGTATAGTCCTTTTGCTGTTTATTTTCTGTCCCATGGCTGGACTCATCTCTATCAGATAATCCTTGTGATTTTATTATCTGTCCGACCCCAGAACTGGTCTTTATTGTATTGTCCTTTACCTCACAGTCATGGTCCACTGACTTTGAAAATTTCATGTTTTATTTTGTGATAGGTCAGATTCTCAGAAACTGCTTATGATAGGTGAATGATATTGGGTATGCAGTTGAAGAAGTGACATCTCATCTCATTTTCATGGAGATTATGAACCCCTCACCCCACAGTCATGGTCCACTGACTTTGAAAATTTCATGTTAATTATCATTTGACTTGCACTTGCACTTCTGCCAATGAATGAGAAATGTTGTGGGTTTGATCCCCAGCCCGGTCAAACCACACATATTAAAATAAGTATTTGCTGCTTCTTTGCTAAGCATGCAACATTTAAGAGACTGGTTACCCAGAGTAGGAATAATGTGTCGGGGTAAAGTGACAGTTTCCTGCGTACTGTTGCTTTCATGAACTAGGACAATGCAGGGTTCATTCATCATATTTCATAATTCATTAATATGCTCACATCCTGAATATGCATAACAAAATTGCCTCTGGATGTAAGCAACAATCATTCTTTTAATTCTTAATTACCAATATAATTGATTGTTGTTGGTTGTGTAACATCCAGTGGGAAATATGTCATGCATATTCAGGATGAAAACAAGTTCAACAAATATCAAGATCTACCAAAAGCTTTAAGGGACACAACAGGACAACAGTTTTTGACTGCCACTGAAAAATAGGAGGGATGGGTAGGGATGGGAAATTTAGCCTTTTGTAGCAGCATTAGCCTTCCATTTTTCAAAATCTACATGCATGGAGCATGGAATTCTCCACATACATGGCCAGGCTTTCTGTATTTACCAATATAGAGCTTGTCACAAGGTATGGGATTTCCTCCTGTTTGATGTGCTTGTAGAAACCTAAAGATTTTGTACTTTCTTCAGCGATCTTGATATTTACCAACTGTAATGATTATCAATATTTTTGTAAGATATAAAACCCAGAGACAAATCTATTTCAAATGGTCAAGCCATTATAAACAAAAAGATTTTAGGTTAAATTTCTAATATAGCTTTATGTTAAACTTTTCTTCTGACAATAAAAAACTGCAGAAATGACACTTGAAGAGGACCATTTCCACCAAAAGTTTTATTTGCCAAGAGGTTCAAGACAAAAATGTCTTAGCAAATTTCTAATAATTTCAGCTGTACTGGCCATTTTTTTAAAAAACTTCTCACCTTTTAGGCAAGTGGCATTCAACAAGAATTTTTTAAGTAAATTTTACATAGGGTCTTAAATCTTCACTCAGTTTGATTATCAGTATTGTCCATAATAGTTGGTCAGTCAGGTTTTAAAGAGGGTGATTTTACAAGGATTTACTATGCATCAGAATGTAATAGGGCCGTCTTCTTCTTGAGAACCATTTAATTGATTGAGACCTCACATGGTGTAAATGTTTCTTATGCGATGCTGACAAAGTATTGTTACATTTGTTTTGATCAGTCAACCAAATTGGCTTCCAGTTGTAAGGACATCATGGGAAATACACTCAAAAGACTTCTTTTTGATATGATGAATGTTCCCAGTCAGGTTCTGACCAAGTGTCAAACATTGCTGCCAGCTGGGGAAAAAGTTTTATCATAGAACCTATAAGAAATATGTACAGAAGATTCCTCTGGAGAACCAATGTATGGATTGAAAGAAAACATGGTGAAAATGTCATTGATCAGTTGCAAACTAAGTGTTAATACTTTAGTGGCTATCTTTCATCCAAGATGACCCCCACCCAAGTATTTAGTTTACCATATGCATGCAAAAGACTTCTTCTTGAGAACCAATGAATGGATTGAAATCAAACATGGTGTGAATGTTTCTGACAGGGTGCTGCCAAGGTGTTTTTACTTTGAAGCTGATACGAGATGGCCCCAGACTGAGGACTTTGTTCAATATTAAATCAAATGTGAAATACATTCAAAAGATATCTTCTTGAAAACCAATGGATGGATTAAAACCAAACTTGCTTTGAATGTTTCTTATCAGGTGGTGAGCAAGAGTTGTTACTATAGTGCCAATCAGTAATCCAAGATGGCCACAAGTTTGGAAAATGTTCTTTATAATGTACTGACTATGCTAGTGTTATTACGTTAGTGCAAATGTATAACAGCCAGGAACTTTCCTCAACATATGACTCTGTTGGAAATACAAAACACCTTCTTGAGAACCAATAAAATTGATTGAAACCAAACAGGGTGTGAATGTTTCTTGTGTGGTGCTGTGTGTTCTTATCCTAGTGGCCATAAGTCATCCAAGACTAATGACATTGGGAGGACTATTTTAACATAGGATCCATGTATATTCAATTAGAAATTTTCTCCACTGCAATTACTTTGGTCCAAATTGGAACTTTTCCATATATTTGCTCCTAGGTGTCGCACAGCCAGATAAGTTCACAATATCTAAAATTTAGAGAAACGATTTGACTTGAGACAAAAATATGTCTTTTGACATTTCATTAAAACAACCAACATGTCTTATTCAAAAGTTTTACTTTACAAAGTTCAGCTGCATTAGACTACCTTAAATTGGAGTGGACATGCTTTATAGAATATGGAAAGAAAACCTATAACAACCATTCCAACAAAGTTTCAGAAATATTTTCTATATACCAAACACTTATAATGATGAATAAACTTTGGTGACTCCATATATTTTCATTTTTTTCCATGTCCTTGTGGACAGAAACAAGACAGCGATTTTATTTGCTATGCAAGCTTTCAGTTGAAATAGCAGTAAGCTGTTCCACAGCTGAATACACTGGTTGTATATCAGTTGGAATCTGACAAATAAAAAAAAAAATTGTTGTATAAATCAATTTATTTTATTATCTTATAAGATTTTAACTGTCCATTAATACTTGATCAGAAGTCTATTTTGGGAGTGTTAAACCTATATTATAGATCAGTTTAATCATGTTGTCCAATGAAAGTATATGCTTGATAATTTCCAGTCTCTTTTTGGTTGCTGCAATTTTCCCCGATAATGATTTTTGTGGCAAATTTACTTACATTTCAACTCAATATCAGCATGATTCTGTTGGACACCACGATCATACAAGCATATAGGGAGTTGTTAACATGAACTTCTGATTTTATTGATTATGTAAATATATTAATGCATTACTGGGTATATACAAAATATTTTAACATAGCTGCCTTTAAAGTAAACACATATAGGAATATGTTATCTATTCATGGGTAAAGACATAAATACAATATAATGAGATCTTTTATGAAAATTCATGATAATAAATAAAAGATCTAATAAAACACACTATAAGTCAATAAGATACTGTATGGCTAAAACAGATCAGAGCCCTCTCCGTTTTTGGCTTGTAGTTTAGATTTATGAGCATATGTTTATATTTCAAATTGTGAAAAAAAAAAACCAAAACATCTCTTTACAGTTTGGGGACAGATAGTTGAATCAGTTGCAATCGATTTGTAAGTACATTTACCATAGGAACCTACGCATTATGGGCCAAAAAAGTAAAAAAATTAAAACAAAATAAAAATTTCCTGATTTTAATGGTTTAAAGAAGTTCTGCTGGAGCATTCAGTTTGGTTGGATAAAAATGACCACTCAACTATTCCACCAAAGTTAAGTCCCATTTGAGCAGTGGATTAAAAACGATTTATTGATGAATGTTTAAGTAAGGTCCTATGTTAAATTTAGAGTTGTGGCTGTCATCTAAGTTGGCAAGTGGTTTGTTTGATATACTTCTGAAAGAGACTGCCTTAGGGTTATAACATAAATGTTTTGTTATAATTGGATTTGTAGTGTCAGAGCAAAAGATATTTGAACACCTGAACAACGTAATGTCTATTGGATAATTTAAAAGATGAACTAATATGCTCAATATAACATTGAAAAGGACAGTAAAAGGTCCATTTCTAAAAAGTTGGTTTAAAATGGCCAAGTGGAGTGAAATTTACTTGTGAGCTGATGATAGAGAAATTGCATGTGCCAAGGGATAGGAAAAGCTCACATGACCTTTTATGTCAGGTAAGATAATTCATGAGAAATTCCAAACATTTGAATTCAGTTTTACAGGTGCATTGCCATTTTTACACCAAATTGTTTCATTGTTTCAGTACAAAATATAAAACATTTTTATGTGAGCACAAAATAAAATTTCAATTAGCACAGGATAAAAATAGATAACTTCAAAAATAGACAAACAAATAATGACACTGAACAAAGTTCATTATGAATTACATTATTTATACTCAACATGGAAAATGTTTTGATTAAAGAGAAAAACTTTTGCCAAACTGAAAGTTCTAACCAATCTGTTTATCACTGTTTTTCTACATTTTAGAATTATAATGTTCCAATTAAAAGATTCTACATGTACAAAGATTTCATTTCATTTACATGAAAACAATTTATATGGTATTGAGATATAGTCCATACCACTGGTCAGCTGATACTATCTACCTTACTCAAAAATCAAACCCAATATAAAATATTTCAGTATAGATCTCTAGTGTTAAATCCAATTCACATGATTTTTATAGTATGTTTTTATTGCTGTTTTGTCACATCACTGTCCCAGGTTAGGGGGAGGGGAGCGCTTACCATCCAGTTTAACTCGCTACATACTAATACATGTTCCATGTCAGGAACCTGTTGTCCAATGTTTAATTTATCATTTACTATTATTTATTCTCCATTTTTTCAATAGATTTGGTTGATATTCATGTTTTATGAATAGTTTAACATTTTGTATTTCAGGGCTTTTTACAGCTTTCGTTATGGCATAGACTCTGGTTCATTATTGAAGGCCACAATGTGACCTGTAGAAGTTCAAATTCGACTGGCATTTGGTGAATGGCTGTCTCGTAGACAATCATGCCACATCTCCTATTTTAATATTTTAGATATTTAAATTAAGAAATAATTAATTCATGGCTGTTATAATTTGTTGATTTTTACAAGGGCTGGAGTTGTTTTCACATTATTTTTATCCTGAGTGGTAGTCAGAATTTATTGAAGATTTTTAAGATGAATTCTTAAATTTGTTGTCTGACAGAAAACATGTAAATGACAAAAAATCTATGTTCAATGACATATAATGAATCCATAATATCATATTATTTACTGTTCTCATATCTAGTATTATTACCATTGTCTATGACCCTGCTCGCATTTGGCAAAATTAGGTCCATCATGATCAATTTCATTTTGTTTAGCTTGTAGCTAGATTGATTGCAATTAGTTTAGTTTCATAAAAAGATTGCTAGTTTAGGGGCATTAGGTGGTAGTGTAAACAACTAAAAAGGTTTGTGATCATTAGCAATAGATTCATATATTTATAATAAGAACTGATATAATGAAAATTGATCTATTTCAAAGTGATTGCAATTGTTCTCCATGTAAACACAGTTTTACAAAAATAGTACAGAGCTTTTCTATCTTAATAACTGAGCCTGTAATTGCTCACCTGCCAAAAAGTTACATTTTTTCTAAATTAAGTATCATTATGCACCATTATGAAATCTACTTAGGCTAAACTAAGTTGAATCATAGCAGCCATCATAAACGTCTGATCAGAAAATAATTCAAAAATTAAGTAAAGAACTTCTTAACAATAATTTCTGCAAAGTAATAATTGAATCCACGACCAGAAGATTTCTGAAATCTGGACTGATGAGAACACATAATTTGCATTTGCGGCCATGTCGAATTTTGGATCAGCATCAAAAACACAAATCTGGTAAAGGACTTACTGCCTAACATTTCTGCCAAATTTGGTACAAACCAATTCAGTGTCTGGAGAGAAGAAGATGAATATATCAAAAGTTTACAGTTACCAACACTGATGATGCTGATGCTGACGCCAACGGAGGCAAAGCGATGACAAAAGCTCACAGATTAGATAAAAAATGATTGTTGTTTAAAATTTCTTTAGGTTCAAGGTCAACCAAACGTCAATGCTGCAGACTGATAAATCTTTTGCTTGGTAACTATGTGAGGTCAAGATTACAGTTATAATACTAATGCTAGTATTAAAATGATGTATATATTCAGATCTTGTTGAGTTGTCCTCTTGAGGGTTAAGGTCAAACCTACATCATGATGATGCTGCCACTATAGTCTGAACAGACATATCTTTAGTGTTTTTGTTGATTAGCTCTGCTGGGTCAAGGTCAAACTGAAGGTCAGTGTTGGATGACAGCATAATGTTCATACTAATGTAGAGTGGGAAGGTGAATTTCTTATCTAACATCAAAACCACATGTTCCTGAAAATAACAAGGTATACAATGGTAGAAATAATTGTTACATTTGAATATCATCACTTTTTTATTTATTTAATAGCGCTTTTTACAGATTTCCTTACCATGCATCTATGTGTCCATAATTAAAGACCTTAGTGCAACCTGTAGATGTCTGTAATTTATACTTTTTTGGATGTCTGTCTCATAGACAATCATACCACATATCCTTTTTCTATATTTTACAAACTCCTTACATAATATAGGAAATGATAAATGATTCCTGTTGCAATGTTATAAAAGAGACATGGTGTTAAGAGTATTCAATCAATCACTCAGAACTAGATGAAAGTAAAATATTATTAATTGTTCATAATTATTAGCTGACTACCCAGGTAACAGTATGTTCAATGATGTATATTTATTCCTGTTTTACTTTTTGAAGCCTTATTTACAGTTGTACATAAACCATGTCCAAATATTACATGTACTGGTACACAACTATTAAATGTACACATACATCGTATTACAGCACTTACTGTATCTGGTTGTTAACTTATTGGTGTGATGCCTGTTGTTTAATTGTATTACAGAACTTACTGTATCTGGTTGTAAACTTATACGTGTGATGCCTGTTGTTTTATTGTATTACAGCACTTACTGTATCTGGTTGTAAACTTATACGTGTGATACCTGTTGTTTTATTGTATTACAGCACTTACTGTATCTTGTTGTAAACTTATACGTGTGATGCCTGTTGTTTTATCTGCAATAATTCTACCTTTCTCATCTATAGAAGATATTCTTATCCTGAAAACAAGAGAAAAGTGGAAAAACTTTGCTTATAATAAAACAGACACTTTAAGAAGAAGAAACTTGTGTAGGAATTTTTTTCACTTATTTTGCATTTTGAACTTTAGCACAAAAATATTCCATTTGTGAATATCAGTTATTGTGTTGGTATTACTGGAAAAACATATAATATCATGAAATTTTTATTAACACGAAGTCTTTAGATTCAACTTTCCTGAAAATATCTGTGTTAAGTCAGAAGAAGGACAAATTGCTATTGCAATTAATGTAATCTATCAAAATGAACTACTCTGTTTTTCTCATGGTTGTAGTGCAATCTTTCTGACATTTACCACATATCTTGTCATTTTCATATATACCTGTATGCAATGATTGCTGGAATTTATAACACTTGTATAAGTAAGAAGTAATAACTTCTCTACCCTAGTAAGTTAATGTCAACCTGAGGGATACTGTTTTATCAGGATTTAGTGATTCAGGTTATTGTGACCGACTTACTGTGTGTGATACCATGATTGCTTTTGTGGCTGACCTACCGGTACCTGTATGCTAGGTAGCTATAGGCATGTATACCTACAGCCTCAGGACATTACTAACTTGTGTATAGTGGTGGACTTACCTATATTCTAAACAGTGATAGGCATGTAGACTAAATGCTGGAAAACATAGCTAAGTGTGTATAGCAACATATTTACCTGTATAAAAGACAGCGATACACATGTAGACTTACAGTCTCAGTACATTGTTATGTGTATAGTTTTGGACTTCTCTATATCCTAGACAGTGTTAGGCATGTAGACTTATAGACTTACAGCCTCAGGCATTGCTAACTTGTGTATAGTAGTGGACTTAACTATATGCTAGACAGTGATAGACATGTACAGTAAATTCCAGAAATCATATCTGACTACATGTTTAGTGACAGAATTACCTGTATGCTAGACAGCGATAGGCATGTAGACTAACTGCCCCTGGACATGGCTGACTGTGTGTATTCCTTTTGATTGTAAACAGACTGTTTGAGTATGAGACCAGAAGATCCATCCCATAACTGTAACCTACCCATCTCCAACAATACTGTGTAATATAAAAACATTATGTAATGTATATTGTTAAAGTATTATAATTTGCAGATTCCAATTATAGCATAAACTTATTATTTTACCTGTTCACAGTTTTAAATTTTTGTGTATCACATGATGTTGTCAAGTTAAAATATAACATTTAACATGTACAAATTTTTGTGATAAAATCATGTCCATATATATAGCGATAATTGAATCACCATAAATATAAATACTTTTACAGTATTCAGACTGTATTGCATGTACTTAATATTGAGAATCTTAGATTATTTTTGATTCTGCAAGATAGCACATTCATGAAAAAACCTGAATCAATACAAGACATACTGTGAGCAAAACTCACAAAGGATACCCCCCGCTCCCCTATCACTTGTTGAATGATCTGCCCTTGGAATAAAGCACTATGAATGATCTTCCCATATGCAAATCTACACATTGTGACTAAGCTTCATGTAAAGTTTCTTTGAAATCCGTTGAGCGGTGTAGGAGGAGGTGCGCTTACAAGCTATGTGGACAGATGGACTGACGGACGGATGGACGGACAGACAGACAGACAGACAGACAGACAGACAGACAGACAGACAGACAGACAGAGTGATTCCTATATACCCCCCCAAACTATGTTTGCGGGGGGTATAATA
>JAULBM010347750.1:0-12278 GCA_032357055.1 Geukensia granosissima | reverse complement strand
AAAGGATTTAATCTGAAGTCGTATTTAATAACGTAACGTGTTTCTGATTTCTGTGCGTTTACTTTAATAATCCGCATTTAGTGTAATCGCAACCAGGTATAAGTCTTATCCGGAGTGAGTTGATTTAGATAAAGTTAGGACTTATTTTAACAAAGCATTAGTCCGGATTAAACAGTAGTGTGAACGCAAAACTTAAAATAGTCTTACGTTGTAATAAAGAACGTTACTTGTGGTTTTCGAATTTCTGTGCGTTCCAGGTAATACACTGAGAGAACAACCCCATTTGCTTTTTTAATGGCCAGGTAAATTAATTACTAAATGATAACTATTATATACAAGTACATCTGTGTTTTTTTTAAAATTCTGAAACAGAAGGATATAAATGATGAAAAAAAATCTGATGAGGTATAAAAAACAACATTAAGTAATATTTGAAACTTTATCTAGTAAATGAACCGACCTTGTAAGAAAGTTATGCACATAAATCAAATCAAAGTGTTATGATGCATGATTAATAACAATACCTTCATGTAAACTTGATGAAACCTGTCCATTTAAAAATTTAGTTTTCTACAAATACACGAACGACACTTATTCAAATAAATTAGCCTTGAATAAAGCCAATAACAATAGTCTCAAATGCTTATTTTCTGGGCTTAAATGCGCATATTTCTTAAGGGAAAATTTCCACCAATTTACGACAAGAGGGGCGATTTCTCATTCCCAAATTTTAATTTCACCTTAATTGACGGATACGTTCCTTAGGCTTCTTCGTTTGGTGTATATCTTTCTCATCTTGTTCGTTATGTCCGTGTTTGAAGCGACGTGTTATATTTCAATGAACACGATCTCTGTATAACTGAAAAATTACAAGCTCAACAGAGGTTTAGGGAGGTTTGAGCACTCACCAACCGGTTTAACCCAGCCACATACTTATGTGCCTGTCCTAAACAAGGAACCTGTAGTCCAGTTGGTTTTGGTGTTGAATTAGTCATTTATTGTTATTTGTTCGCCATTTTTCAATATATTAGATCGATTGCAGTTAATGAATAGTTTCAAATCTTACATTCCCGGGCCTTCTACAGCTACCGCTATAGCATGGACTCTGGTTCATTATTGAAGGTCGTAATGGGACGTGTAAAAGTTTAAATTCGACTGTCGTTTGGTGGATGGCTGTCTCATGGGCAGTCATGTCACATCTCCTATTTGTTTTAATAAATGCAGTGAAGATGATATTCTCTTAATGCTGGACTTTCTGAGTGACAACATGTTTGTAGAATTTGGTGGTCAATCTTATAACAGAACGTTGTCATTCTTAAGGGCAGAGATTGTGCATCCCTACCAGTATTGTAATTTTACTCGTATGAAGCAGAATTCATTCCGCGTCTTCTGCGAAGTAACAAAAAAAATGGCCAGATCGTTTAATTTTACTTCTCACTATATCGATGAAGTTATATTATTGAATAATCTAACGTTCAGTCAATCTTGCGACCAAATATATTCCAGGAAACAAGAAATAAAGGAGACCCAAACAAAATCTGCTTAATACCTAAATTAATTCATCGATATTGACCAAGAGGGAAAACTAATTTCTAAGATTTACGACAAACGGATGACTTGCACTTAGTATGGGTCCCTGCCGTCGGATTCGACTTCCCATTTCGAATTGTTTGGATTTGAGTGCTTCTTTTGCTATATTTGAATAGTTGACTTCCTATGTTTCGGTTCTAATGCTACTGATGAGAGGTTACTCCTTGAAATGTACATATAGCATACCTAAATTTTCCATATTTATTTAACATTGGTAATATGGACTCAATAGATAAGGGAGAATGTTTTGGTAACAGGAAACATAATTTTACCCTAACATCTGAGCATGTAACAAGGTTATGTATCCCATATGTTAGTTTTTAATGTTGGCATGGGTATTTGCTTTGTTTTCATGAAATTATTTGTCGTTAAGTGCAACCATTGTAAATTTTGACCATTCCTTATCCTGTTTTACACATTATATCCGTCGTTTAACATTTAAAAATTTTTATTATGGTTTGCATTTCTTTTTTGGGTCCTTTGCATCAACAAGTTTTACGGCACATTTCTTTCCTTTAACTACTTTGCATCCTGGTGGTGGACTTATAACACCAGCTTTAATGCCAATTCTGAAAAAAATGTATGTATGATTAGAAAGACTTTAGATTTTCCTTATAAAGCGGTTCATAAAGTGCGTTACATGATGGAGTCACTTTTCACCTGTCCGAGTTTTTGAATTGTCCATGCTTAATACTATTTCACATGTCGCTCACTAAACATAAATAAAGGTCGCGCCTTAAGATCCTTATCTGTTTTTTACAAAGAACTCAATTTCATAAGGACGTATCAGAATAGCTACAATCTACAATCCTCCCTTAAAGGCTGCACTGGATTGGTGCGTTTCTGTAATACCTTTGAAACCTGCTGCACTGCTAGACAAAATATGTATGTTAAAGGATCTAATAGTGCAGTGACAAACCCAGGAAAAGTTGCTTAATTATCGAGTTTAATGTACCGGGATACCTTCCGGCTAAAATTATTTTTTTCCAATAGGCTATACCCTAAACTTTATTTTTTGCCCGGTCGTAGAGTTTTCCTATGGTGTAATTTTTGGAAGCAAGCCAAAAAGCAGAAACTATGTCTTCAGAACTAGATAGCGCCTACCTCAAATTGCCCTTTGTTTTTCCGTTATGTCAATTTACAGCATCATAATCGAATTGGAAAACATATAAGAAGTAGGAACATCCAACTATACTTAATGATGCATTTGCGTCTTTTTTGTGCGTTTGTAGACCGCTTTTAAAAACAATCACAAAGATCATCTATGTTTGAAGCGTTTAGTCAACCTAGTAGATATTTTTAGTCAGTTTTAACCTCCCAAATCGTATGAAATTTTATAACTATACTTATTCTAAGCTATTAACATTGTTTGAGTATTTTCTCCAAACTTCAAAGATACTATTTAAGCCGTTAAACTTTTCTGCTAATGTTTAAGATAATTCCAGAGACTCTTGATCTTACCGTTACAAAGATCATTTAATATCGCCTTCAAAATTTTAAAAGTTTATTTTTCCCATAATTTAACAATAAAATGTATGAATGGGTCGTTTTCTATAATTCTGTTCAATAATAATTTTATTGGACAATCTCAGATTGCTAAGCAGTGCCAGATCACGACGTATTTTTTTTTCTTATGTGGTATTATTAAGAACCAAACAACAACGGGATGTCAGAGACCAGGAAACCCAAGATATTTTTGCAAATATTTTATTTTTGAGAAATTCAACGCTTAAACTGGTTTGTGATATAAAAACAAGAATGTTACAATCTGTAAAAAATTTCAATTACTCTACTTATAATTGACAAAACAAGGAAAAACAAAAGCACTTTCTGATGAAATTAAGTTGCATTGTCATTAGATGTGTTGGCGGCCGAAGATGATGAAATATGCAAATTTCAAACACAGGATAAAACCTGACAGATCTATATATTTTAATCTTAATTTTATGTACACCATAAATATTTAGTTATACCTTTTATAAACTGATAAACAATAAGGTTTTACACATGTATTTTACTCACACAAAGACACAAAACCATCATTTGGTCTATTTTGTTGTTCATACTGTTTATATGTTTTCCGATTTTAATTGAATCACGATGCTGTAAATTGTTACGGGGGAAAACAAAGGGCAATCATAAACCTAGGGCTATCTACTTCGTCAGACATGCTAGTAGTTTAACACATCTTAGCATTATGAGGTTCCACTTGTTGAGCAGGATATTTGTATCCATTATGAAGAAAAATGAAAGATATGAATTACATTTAAAGATCATGTCTTGCGAAGTTTTTCGGTGGTATATTAATAAATTCACCGTTAATTTTGCGTCAGTTCGAATTTTGTCCTTTTTTCCTCGGATACCGGTTAAAAAAATCATGTTGGACTAGGGACTTATTAATTATTTAAAATCTATATTCAGTTTTATAAATAGATCAGACATATGTTGTAAGTAAATTTGGCTGCTGCTAGATATAAACTTCCTGTTTCATGGAACTCTTCAATGGTCTTTTTTCATTTTAAAGAAACGAGTGGGAATATATTGGCAAACGTCAATATTACTGTCTGTGAGTTCACCTGGAAGGGGATCGATCTTATGACATTTCCGTGAGCACGTTTCCTATCTCATCATCGAAGCCGTATTTCAAATTCGATTTCTTATTCAATCTGGAAGTAAGCTGGTACATTTTCATGATTTTTAAACCTTTAAACAGAGTTACCTTTCTTTATAAATTATCTTATAGCATTTGCGACAACAACTTTGTTCTGAAAGATCACTAAACAAACTTTGAAAAACATTGCAGGGTCTTCAGGAACCATTATCACAATTTTGTTGAAGAACAGAAAAAGTGAACAAAAAAAAAAAAAAAAGTCGTTTGACGTCGTATTAACGTCGTTTTGTCAACGTCAAAATACATATTGATGGAATGAGGCAAAAAGTTTTTCATTCTATGTTGTTTAAACTGCTGATATTTTCTAGAATTCATAAACCTTTCGTTTGAACAGCAGTTGACGTTTAACGTAAATTTTTAGGCAATGACACCATTTTAAAATCCTGTAGTTATTTGAAATTAATCTTTATATAGTCACCAGCATTTATTAATAAAATTTGCGTCTTGAATTGACAAAAATTTCACGCAGGAAAACTTCTTAAATTTTTTTGCTACATTTTCAAAAGAGGCAACTTTTACGTCATCTTGACATCAAAACACGTCATTTATAATTAAACTCTGAAGTTAGTTAACACGGTATGAATGTTTCTCTTAATTCTATGTAGCACTATCGTTTGTTTGTGGAAACATAGTTATTTTTTGCGATTGTATTTTTTCAAACTAGAAATTGGAAAAACACAGTACCTGACCTTTGATCTCGATATTCAGGAGTCGGCACCTGTTTTCTATTTCTACGACCGGCTAAAAACTAAAGTTTAATAATATATCTTTCCAACAAAGTACAAATTAGCCGGGAGGTAGGATGGTACATTAAAGTTGAAAATTACCCTCTTCAGTCACTCCACTATAATGGCCTGTAAAATGTTGCGTACCTTTAAGAAGGAACAGTACAGTTGAGGAAAAAAAATACACATATAAGATCAAAAGACCTCATGTTCTGCAATAATGTTTTGTTGCATAGATGTTGTTTAACGTTTTTAATTATCGTCTGCAAAAGTGAACTAAAGCTGTCATTTTACTTGGCATTAACTGTTAAACACCACTCATTTTTCAACAGATGGCTTTGTCAACAGGCTCCATCGGATTCTATTCGTCCTCAGTGGACTATTGGACATAATTTTCCATTTAGGTACTTTGGTTTAAGGTTCCCAACCAGTCTTACAAACTTTCACACGTTTTTTGGATTGAAATTTACGACATTTAACGTAACACATCAAGTGAAATTGGATTTCCTGTCTTGGAATTTTCAACCAAGATTCCCAGAACTAATTAAAAAAGCGTTTCAGATAAAAATTTCAAAAGATAAATTTGATCAAATAGGTTTTTGAAGACTTGAATATCAACTTTCCAAATGGGTTTTCCTTTTAGGGACTCAACAAGCCTAAGTCATACCAGCTCTCAACGGAATTTTCAGGGGAAACAAAACGCAGGAAAGACAGCGAATGACATTAAACCCCATGCAAAAGTTATTGGTGTGTCAATTTTCAAACAGGATTAAGTGAATATTTTATTTATTAATGCAAATTGAGTTCCTGACTTAAAATGGATAGCAGTTCAAGGAATTGTTAGGAAAATCTTTAAGGTTATTACATACAAACGAGAACAAACAAAAGTCGAGAGAAATACAAGAAAAATACAATTGAAAAGAATGCAAAATGTGTTATTTACTATCTGTTTTTCAATATAACGTGGGTCTTAAAAAACTTCACATGCTTCTGCATTTAAACACCACTGTCTACTGGTATCACATACATTGAGCTATATGCAACCAGCGGAGCAGAACTGGAAACAAAGAAAACGGTAAGAGCTGGAGATTGTTTTATTTTGTCTGGTATACAATGCCTTTTCAAGTAAAAAACATTTATGTCTTTTTGTGATAATTTCTCTTACAAAATTGAATTAAATGTCTTCTTTTCTTTGGATATATTCTAAATGTTTCGCTGATTGGAATAAACACGAAAGTGTTCGAATTTGATCCCAAAATTAAATTTTAACAAACAAATGAGATGACATAATTTTAACACTTGACTGAACACTTGATCATTATAAAAACACAATTTTCTTATATTACTTAATAAACATGAAGAACCAGTTTTGGCAAAATTTTGACATTTTGTAGAATATCAAGGATAATTTGCTTTTTTACGTCAGTAAATTTTGTGCTAGAAATGTAGAACAGTCTCCATAATTACATAATTATTATGTATTTTTACATTATGAACAAGATATAAGAATAACCTGGCGGTACACAATCTTTACCCAAAACTGCCAGAATACCGAATTGTTACAAGTATTAATTTAATATAGAACTAACCTAGAACATTGCTTTAATTTAATCTATGAAAGCACAGGGAAGGACACTTAAACAGTAAAATTAATGACGCATTTCGAACATGCTACGTTGGTCCGCTGAAAAGTTCCCTATCTAACTTCATTTTAAACATTTTAGAATTTTGCCAAAATGTTCGGGCGAAAATTCTTCTTATCAAACTTTGTCCTTTTTCTTTGTGTGTAATGAGATAAAAGCAGTATTTTTTACGCATATACGATTTAGAGCGTTTCACAAGAGTGGTATTCATTCTTGTTGAAGGCCTTGTAGTGACCTCTAGATTTGTAAATTACTCTGTTTATTTGTGATTGGAGTGTAGTCTCTCTGACATTTAACCCTCTATTGTCAAAGATAAATGGAAATGATGTATTAGTAGAAGTTGGAATCTTTCACAGCAAATACAAGCTAAAATATCGAAAAGATTCCACTGCGATCTTTGGTGAAGTCAGAAACCGAAGTAATAACTGTACCTACAGTATGTATTTTGTTAACATGTATGGTATTTTCAACAATTTCTTCAATGCTATAAATACGTGAAGTGTCATGTTAAACAGATTAAGTTATGACCAAGCATATGTAATTATGGTGGTTGCAATGCAAAGCAGGTTTCAATGTCCTTAGACTTTCCCACATAATAAGAAATTTGATAAACCAATAATTGCAGCTCACGGTAGTTCTTTATTCTGAATGTCAATATCATTGTGGTTGTCCAAGTTATACGGATTTTATGCTGGTAGATTTATTAATTTTTGCTTCGAGTGTTGATCTGAGCATCATACATCTCACTAAATAGAAATATTGGGATCATAAAATTTACACAGACTACAAGAAAAGGAATATACTGGAGGGGCAAAGAACGTCATTTAAATTAAAAGTTGCAAACGATAAGTCTACTCACGTAAGATACAGAAAAAGTGATGAATTTCGAAAGCAATGATAAATCCAAATTTAAGTTGTCATTTGAATTTTTATCATATTCCAAAAAAATGTATCGCCAAATTTAGTCTTGATTTTTTTTTGTTATTTATCTATTAAAACACAAAAGAGGACCGAAAAATGAGTTGAAGTGGAGGTTACTTTTACCAATGACTATATGGTTATTTCTATATTTTTCTTTTTTTGTACACCATGATCACGTTTTAATTCGTTCATTAAAAATAATGATCTTCGTGAAAAAAATAAAATAAAGTTCTGAGGGAGTTGGTGAATTATAAATAAAATTGAATTCTGAGGGAGTTATTCCGTTTTGTAATTTTATGAAAATAAAAATGAATTAGATGTTTTACATTTCAAATTCAAGTATTGTGTTTATTAATGTTTATTCTAAAACCAATGAAATCGTGCTCTTTTTACATTCAGTGAAAGATTTTATTGAATATTACCAGTTCCACACGAATAAAAATTACTATGGCGTTTTTAAAACTTATTTTCCACCTTTTTTTCACAGCGTCTTATGTTATGTCTCAAATGAGAGACTCGGCAAGTGAAACGTCCCACTGTACTTGCTAAGGTTGTTCACTGGAAGGATTTATCTGCTTTTCTTACACCCACGGAAACATATATTTGTACTAGAAAAATTCCTAAAGATTAAGATCTAAAAACTAAAAAAGTTGATAGGTTCACAATATTTTAGTCATGAGTGTCTTCTATCGAAATCGGCCTAAGTTGACATTAATTTTAAATCGCATATGTGTAATATAAGCCACTGAACCACACGTTAGTTCTGCTGCTATTTCATAACATTGACAATCATACACGATTTACCGTAAGCAAACAAGAAATATCATTTCAAAATGAGTAGAAGCAAGTTTTAGAACTTAATTTGTCTCCCCCAACGTTCATGCATATTAGGCGCTGATTTCATGTTAGTATTGCTATAGAAAAAGGTAATTGGTATAATGGTTAATTAAGCAGAGATCTTAAATGTCCGAATGGACAAATAAACCAACACTTTTCAACTTCAGAACATTACACATTGACACAGATCCATATGGTATGGAACCTTTAACCCATTCCATCCGGAAGAACTAATTTATCTCTACTATAAACGGAAAAACTGTTCACTTACCCACAAATTGATGAAGTACCATCTGCAGAACAAGTAAAACGTAAGCAAGTTTTGTAATCCGTAAATGTAGCGTTTAATGATAACACCCACTTTTTGTATGTACAATTCTGTGGATCTGTAAAATTTTAAAATTAAAGCTGTAATTTAGAAAAATGCTACGTAAGAAAAATCACAATTTAGGAGTTAGTCGCTGAACTTCTATATCTCTTGTCTACTTACTATGTTTGAAAGTACTTTCACACGTTTTGGTTCGAACGCTACTGGTGAGAGTTTATATCTTGGTATGTGCAAATAGAATATCAAAATATATTCAACTTTGGAAAATATGTAATTTTAAACCACTGGGGCAACGTCTATGCTGGTGATTCAGAGGTTATCGAGGGTATGGAGCTGCCCAGTTGGTAGACTAATCCAGCATGAATTTTGCCAAATATATAAAAGAAATGTCTAGTGATGATTTTAATTATAAACGGTTGATGTACCGGAGAATGCTTCGTAATGGCAGATGGCTTTCCCATTGGATTAGCTGTCCATTGCGGTTTGTTTGGATATTAATAATTCATTTAAAAATATTTCGTGTTCACTAATGCCCCACGACTAATATTACGTACGGCTTCTAAAGAAGAACATTTTAACATTTTCTCAGTTCGAAGCGTACCTTATCTTGGCACTAAAATATACAATTTCACCGTAATCAATAAAATTTGTTGCTTTGAAATATTTTGTCCCATATTTCATTCTTTCTTGATACATAAAATGGCTCTGATTTCGTACCTTTTTTCATTACCGTCCAAAGCCTTCAGCTTCCTTGTTCTCTAAAATTTTGGAAGACTGATACTTACTTTTGGAATTAGGTTTTTTCGAAAAGCAAAATGTCTGTGCTCCATTTATGCAATAACACAAAACTACTAGAAGACTAATTTGCCAGGCAATCATTTTCAAGGTCTGCACTAGGTAATCCAAAAAACTGAAAAAGAGAAAAAAACATGCATTTCTTTTTAGTTAAAAACATTGGTGTATGACCATTTGAGCAACACAAAAACAAGTCTTAACCGACCATCAACCATCAAATGGGTTTACCAAATAGATTAGCATTTAAGGACCTGACATTCTTAAAGTTATAGTTACAGCAACGAGAGGTCTGTTGATTTGGCAAAGGCATTATTCTATTGGTGTGATGTGTTTTGATGATTGAGTTACCTAGCCATCGGTAATATTCAATTAACCTCGAGGAACAATTACTGCGTCATATAAAAAATTTAAGGATTCGTGCAATGCTTTGTTCAATATACACAGTCATGATAAAAGCGCTGATTTCGCCTTATACCAAAATTGATGATTATTATTGTTCATTTCATTAACCGAGTCTTTCACGTTTTGCCTGTTTTTCTCTCAAAGCAATCACAAACTCTGAAAAGAGAATTTTGAAAAGATTTACTGGCATACCGTCGACCGAATAGGGTGTTTTAAATACCCAGTGTCGTTGTTTGGCATGTGCTCATGTGAAAATCGTTGATTTTGGTGAAAAATTGAAAATGAAAAAAAAAATAAAATTCCGAAAACCTCAATAACCTCAATTTTTGCCTGAATTTATGCACTAATTGAATATAATAAGATTTTAACTCTGAGTGCAATAGTTAAATAATCTAAACACAATTTTTTCTGCAAGAGTAATGATTTGACTTTCATTTCAGTCATATTTGCTATTTTTTGAAACAATTTGAAATTTGCCGGGAAATTTGAGGTAAAAACGAGGTCTTATTGTTTCTAACCATTAAAGTTTAATGTAATTCATTCAATTTTCATTTAAAATTTAGTCTATTTACTGGTAAGTAAGCGTTTGACAAACAAGCATACAAATTATTTACAAAAATGGACTGCAAAACTTCAAACAGGGGGAGATATCTCTTAAATTTGTAATAAAACTTTTGAAGTGTTTTCTGGTCATTTCTTCTGAGAACATGTAGTTTGGCAAAAATTACATAATATTCCAGGGTTTGTACCTTAAATAATTATTACATCAAAGTTCGAATTTTAAAATTTTTTTGAAAATGTGACACTTTTTGCGGAATTTTGAATGATTATTCTGAGTTGGGATGGAATTAAAACATTTTTTATTATTCCAAATCTATACAAAGTCCTAGGGCTAAAAATGAACTTATTCGATCCCGAATTTAAAAGCACTGTATGAGTCATACTTCTAAAGTTAAACATGTTAAAACGATTGTTGTCTAATTTAATGTCCCAAACCCCACCCCAACCCCCAAAACCCCCCAAAAGAATTGTACTGAAACGCAATATTTAATAGAAACTTACATTGGTTGCAGCGTTCAATGCGTTGTGAAGTTTATGTTTTTGCTAAGAACAGCCGGTCTGTTTCAATCATTTTAAGATTTGGAATCAATATAAGCTGTACCTAACTTTGCAAAATTACTTTCTGTTTCTATTTGTATAGAATTATATTATAAGTATATTATAAGGAAACATGTTGGTCTTATTTCAATAAGCTGTTTAAAATTAGTTAACAACATCATAAAGGCGGAATTTATTGTATCCTTCAGTTCACTGAGAAGGGAAAGTAGTTTAAAATCGCTGATATTAAGTTTTAATCTCAACTATTTTGTCTTAAAAGCAAAAGAATACAGTTTGAATGCAGTTTCATTTACTTTAGGGGACCCAGTACTTAAGGATTAGGACATTGCGTATGGTTAGGGTTAGATAATGGGATAAATTTGGTTAGGGTAAGGGTTAGGGTTGGGGTTTAGGGTTTAGTTAGGGTTTAGGTTATGGTTAGGGTTGGGTTGAGGGTAAAGGTGGTAACAGATATGTGTCTCATAGGGTTAGGTCCCTAAAGTAAATGAAGGTCGCCATTGCATCAAGTGCAGAGAAATAACTCTAAGAAATAAAGACAAAAAGACAACTAAACCCGCTACTATTATTTTATCATAAAGAATTTAAAGATGAAATGTGGTAAATGTTGTTATCAGAATTTTTTGAGAAAATAAATTCTTAAAAATGCTGTAAAGAATGGCATTTGTCAAAAATGGTCAGTCGTTTCCAGATAAAAACACCTTAAGCAACACGAAAAGTTAGCTTGTATAGATTAGAAATTTACGAACAACATTTCCTTTCGATCTAAATAATGATATTATGGGTATATTGAATATGTCTCGAACTTTGACGGAGAATGTTTTGGACATAGTCTAAGAAATAAACACAATGAAAGATTTTATGCCAAACGTATTAATCGAAATAAGCGAAAACATCAATGGAAATGTCTTGTTCCTATTTTCAAATATATAATTGAAGACGTCTTCTGCGCAGTTACAGCTACAGATATACCTGGAAAGAATGTAAATCTTACGGTGAACTATTGTATCAAGCAGCACTAACCATATCTAAGTCCTGCTCCTATAAATGTTTTCCAAAAATTGGCAATATCAAATATCACAATTGAAAATTTCTTTATATCTCATATTAACATATGCAAATGAATCGACCTCATCGATCTGGCCAGTGTATTAATAATCGCGAATCAGTCTAGTCAAATAAAGTATATAACACAATTACCGAACAAATCAAAGTCCATAAGACATACGGCAAAATAGGTATCACACCAC
>JAULBM010347739.1:0-12279 GCA_032357055.1 Geukensia granosissima | reverse complement strand
ATGCAGTTCAGAGAGATGTCTGGCAACACTCGGATCTTTGAAAACCGATTTCGCGTGTGTATTCATTGATCTTTTTAGCATGCATGATCTTATACAGTTTTTAAACTCATGTAAGCAAACAAATCTTGAAAACAGTGCACTATTTAGAAATTGTAAAGCCTTTACAAGCAACTAAACTTGGCGTCTGCCTATTGCATAAATATGATTTACATTAGACCCATTTATATGCAGATTTCAAACTTAAAAAATAACTATTTTTCTCAACATTTTATATGCTATTCCATGATATGGTCGATTTTTGTTGTTGTTCCTGTCATGATTAAAAAACACATCATAACCATTTATAATGAAATTTTGATCATCATCTTTTGTTAATCTGGTTTCTGAAAAACAAAGTACCTAAAATGCTAATACATTTGGTTCATCTTTTATTTTGCTAAAGTGTTTGTGAGGAGATCTTCCATTATTAAACAAAATTTTAACTTTAACATGTTGTTTTTCGTAGATTGGAACATAACAAAGATTCAAAGGCATTTCTTTTCTCATTCTATCCATTTCTTGCTTAACCCTGTCATCAACAGCAAGTGCTTGTTCATTAAAATTAAGAATGTGCAACTTGTCAACTGATCTCACTCTACTGAGAGCTACATAATGAATGTGTGGTGTTTTTTGTATTCTTGACTGAGATAAATCTACAACAACTTCATCAACAGTGCATCCCTGAGCTTTATGAATAGTCTTACCAGCAGCTGGTCTAAGTGGTAACTGTGTTCTTTGGAATGTAGTTGAATTGAATACAACGCTGACAGTCAAAAATTGGAGTCCAGCCGTCATTTATGCCTTGATGATAAAGGTGTTTGTATTTCTGCCTTGCAATTTTACCAACTGCAGGATCAAAAAATTTCACCCAAACTGTACTTGGCCTTGATACACCTTGCAATCTGTTTTCCACTAAACATACAGTACATGAAGAACCATTTGTTAAACCGTCTGTGACATCAGTATTAACTGTAATGTCATAGATCATTCCGATTGCTAAATTAAGTTTTGTCATAAGATTTGCAGTTTTGCTTGCATCATCTTGGTTTCTCGCGGATTTTGAAAGACGTTCTTTCACATTCTTTGTGTGGTCTTGCAAAACACAATCCACAGCATTCACAACAACTTTTTCACCTGCAAGTTGCTCTATTAGTTTGTTGATATAATCATCAACTTAAGCATTCATTGTGAAAATATGAGGAGCATTGTGAGGATGATTTTCATTATTTTCAGCAATTATACATTTACAGCGATGTCATCAGTGGTCATCTCATTGTGTCGAAGGCGATTTAGAAGTTCAGCAAATGCTAAATCATCTTTTTGACGCATTCTTTAATTCAAACAAGGTAAAGTTCTCTTTCCATATGTTACGGGCAAGTGCTTGGGCATTTTGTTTCAGATCCTGAAAAATCCAGCCATCCATGAATAGTTTCAATTGAAAGAAATCTCCAACAGCAATAATACTTATGCCACCAAATGGTCTCTTCAAACCTGTTAGCAGCTGAATTGAATGACCTCTTGAAAATGATGAAAAATTTGTGTTTCCTTGATGAAATGACCCAAAAACAATGGAGTCTGAACTCTGATGCACACATCTTCACTGCAAAGAAATATGTTGCACTTCATTGGGCATTTCCTGCGAGATTTTTTCAGAAACATTTTGAGTTGAAATCTGAGAATCGTTCTGAGGTAAAATTTGCATCGTAATCTGAGAATCGTTCTGAGAAATATTCTGATTTGAAGTGGTCACAGGGAGAGCCGCCGAGCCCACTGTCACAGGGGTGGTAGAGATCACCCCTGCCGGTACAGAAGTCATAGGTGTTGGGACATTGCCTAACCCAGAGTCAGAGATGGTTGGAAGTGGCCAACATCTGTGGGGTACTTGTCACCCACATCTGCCTTAAATGAAGTCTTCTTCTTTGCAGCAGCTCTTCCAAGTTCTCTTTCTAGGCATTCTTATTCTACAATGTAAAATAGGAAAAAACAGACCTGCAAAAGTATCCAAAATTACATTCATTCTTTCTTTTTTGTGCCCACTTAAGTAATGATAGGCATAAATGTTACCATCACAAAGATGTACATGTCCACTAATTTGAAAAGCTCCCAAACATCCTCATTCATTTTAAACTTCAAACAAATATTTCAATCACTTATAAAATTTAAAATTGCAATTTTTGTAAGGTGATGTAAGTCAATATATCATACTAATGTCCAGTTTTGAATGACTGCTGTAGGTTTGAAATAAATGGTTAATTAATATGAATCCAAGTGATAAATCAAGCATATAATATGAATAGGGAATACTTTTCTAAACCATGAATAAAACAGAAATAGTATATAATAATCAAACTTTACAAAGACTATGCCAACAAATCTCATGTTGAACACAACACTAGATAAGTTAACATTCAACTACAGTACATGGAATTTGGTTAAAGGAAAAATAATCAAAGGAATATTCATGTGTACATTAACATTTGCAATTGTTGGCAATGATGTGGACAAAAAAAACCTAACCCACGGTGATACACTCATGTGCCAAACATGGTACATGTATGATTAATGTCAATTTGTAAGAACAAAAAAGCTGTGGTCTGAACGCAAAGTCATGTCAAAAACCTATAAATTGACATTGAGGTCAAAAGTCAATGTCGGTCGGGGTCATGGATGTACGACACGCATTGTGTCATGGTGACAGACGCATGTATCAAACATGAATTGCCAGTACCAGAGCAAACTGAAGTTGTAGGTTGGACACGCAGACGTGGAAAAAACCCTACAAATTTAACCTTCAGGTCAAAGGTCAATGTCGTATCTGGATCATGAATGTACGCAACACATTGTCTCATGGTAATACATCCACGTGCCAAATATGATATAAAATATAAACGCAATAAAAAGTTACGGGCAGATGTACGGATGGATGGGTATTCCTATATAACATTGGGGTGGGGGTTTTATATATATTAATGTCAATTACATGCAGATTTCATGTCCTGATGTGATGTTGACCTTGTATATAATGTATTGCCATGTTAGAAATTATTTTTTAAATAAAGCGTTGATGGTTCAAAAAATGCCCCCTGTCATAATCGTTGATTAGATTTAAGTAATAAACAAAATTAATTGCTGATAATACATTTTCATTTTTGCGGCAGAATAACCTCCTCAGTGTAGATAAAAAGCCTCAGCTAACACCTCAACTTTCGCTTTTTCAAACACTTCTCCACCTCAAAGGTTTATTCTGCTGCAAACATGGAAATGTATGCTTTATTTCTATCCCCTATTCATATCCGAGTAGTATGAACATCTGCAAATGATCTATGAGAAACAAAATTCCAATTTGAAAACAGTAGGCAGAACTACTGGACAAACATCCACCCGCATATCATTTTTACCATTTCAGTACACCTATAATGTCTCTAGTGGTTATCACTAATATTAATTTTAATAACTATAATAAGTTCTTTGTCAGATCAACCTTTACAATACAGGTACATGTTCTATACCAAAATACTGCAATAGTTTTAAATTTGTTGAATAATTCTGAAAACGAATTATAATTTAGTACAAAATGTCAGCGTGTTACAAATGCACAATGAAATATTAATTTGGAGAAATACAATTACAGAAAATTTTCAGCTGATTCATTTTTTTGCCACTGAAAGGATTTGGCTTTTGCTTTTTTATGTAATCTGTGCCCATAGTGTTCGTCAAGATGAAACAGAAGGATTGTTGTTTCTCAAGTATATGCAAAATTAAACTAGAAATGTTTGAGAAACTTAAATGTCCACTTGGTGCAAAACTGAAAAGGGTTGCATAAATACAATGAAATATCAATTTGGGGGCTAAACAAATTAGATGTTAGAGAGTCTTATTCACTTGGTTTGAAGGCAACATAAGTGACATTTTTTTTACATAATGGATATCTAATCTACACTGTATATGGTTCATGTGGTTTGCAGTTAACAGTTTGATCTTGATAAAAGAGTTGTGACTTTCTTAATATCAATAGAAATTAAAGGGTCATAACATACTGAGTACTGTAGACAACAGGATGAAAACCAACAATTTCACATTGACTTTTGTCCATTTGACCTGAAAATCAATAGGGAACATCTACTCTCTAAGGGCATCCACTGTACCAAGTTCGGTGATTTTTATGCAAAGGAGCCAAAAGATATAGATTGAACAGCATTTGTACAAAGACTAACGGTTTGACCTTGACCTTTCACCATATGACCTGAAAACCATTAGGAGTCATCTACTCCCTAGGGCATCCACTCTACCAAGTTTTGCAACTTTCAAGCAAAGGGGTCAAAAGATATTGAGCACACATCAAGAGGTCAATACAGACTGACCAACTGACAGGTGCAAAACACTATGTAGCTTTTTTTTCAAAATTGGTGGGGGGGAAGGCAGGGCATAACAAATCTGATTAAAAGATCTATTCATAGTAATCTTGATTTACAAATTAATAACTCTGATGAATATCTTAGTAACACTTGCCTCACATGCCTTCATGATATACATGTACAACTTTTATAATGTTATTAAATTTAGTTTGCCTTAATTTGCATAAGCTGCTATGCAAAGCTGTCTACATCTAAATTCTGCTTACTTTACTTGGAAGTACTCCCCTTTGCAATGTATTTCCATAGAAGTTAACATGCTACATCAAAGAACAGATTGATCATGTTACCCTTAAATTAAGGTTATCTTTCCTTCCACATATTTAAAACATTTTCCCACAAACTGTTAACTGACATCAAAGCCTTCTGACTATCGATTTCAAGATTTGACAATTCATTGTTGTAATTGTTAACCTTTTATGGATGATTTTTCAATAGTCAATCACTATGGCTGAATCACTAGACAAAGAGTTAAAAGAAATACCGGTAATTTCTGGAAATGGTGTGTTTTTCTTTCATTTGGAATTGTTTTACCTTGAAAAATTACTTGTTGGTATACAATATCAATGTCTAATATCTAATTTTGCAAATGAGTGGAAAGGATTTTCTATCAAATATCTATATCCAATATCCATAGCTATTATTTAATTTGTTGAGATAACATCAATAACTTTTAACATTTTGACACTAAAATAAAAATTATCTCATACCAAAAATGTACCTGAAAGGATTATCTTGACTTTTAATAAAGACAACTGAAAATGAATTTTTTTCTCTCTTTAATACCAACCATTTTACTAAGTTAATTATCTTTGAAACAACAAACAGGACCTAGGAAACAGATGCTCAATGCACCATTTGCACACACTTCAAATAAAAGGGCCTGTCTGCCCCGCGCCGTCAAGCATCTGCAAACACACACAAAATATCATTGTTCGTACTCTTTCCCTCTTACAAACACTTTGTAATGGTAAATAGTTTTCAACTTCTTTTAAATTGAGTATTGTCAGTTCAAGAGATATGGGATCCACCCCAAATTTAAGTTTAACTTTATGTGTCCAGTACATTTTACATGTAAAAAGGCAAATTCACATTTCAGTTTTCTAAGTGGGTTTTTTCCCAATGTAAAAACATAACTAACATGTATATGTTTTGAGTTGAAATGAAACTTTAGAATAATTCATATCCTTTTTAACTTAACTACCAGTTATTCAAAGAATCTAAGACCATTATGATTACATGTACGTCTTAAGCCGATATAAAAGTTGTAATATGTTGTTATAAAACGACAGATAAGTTTCAAACGCTTTACGAAAACCAATTTTATTTCTGGAGCAATCCCTGAAAAAAAAATCAGTTTCACGAGTTTGATGTAAAAAAAAATCGTCTTCCGCCGAATACATGTATAAGTTTTAGACCCATGCATTTTGATAGCTAAGATTAGATCATCGGAAGAACACTTAAATACATCATCATATGTAAAACAAGTCAGACAACCCTCTGCAATAAAAAATATATATTAATTCACCATTCAATACTGCAAACCAACTGTTTATATTTTCACTCTTCAGGAAATACAATTGTCCAAAATGGCGGTAGTCTCGTTTTCGATTCTGAATATTTTTTTGTATTCCGTGCCCCATCTTTATTGATCTTTATTATATAGGATAATTATTTTGTATCTAATTAAATGTTAGTTGATTTTTAATTTATTGGTTTCATTTCAAAGGTTTTGTAAAAAATAATAAATAACAGCAGTTATTTTAAATATGATTTATCCCAGTCTTAAGTCTCAAAATGAAGTAGAGGATAACATTTTTTGCAGTTATCACCCCTTTGAAAGAGAGGTGGTCCTTTATTTGAACAAGTTTGATTCCCCTTCACCTAGGGATGCTTAACGCCAAGTTTGGTTAAAATTGGCTCAATGGTTCTCTAGAAGAAGATTTTTAAAATTTTGTCAATGTATTATTATCATTTCGTTATTTATTCCCCTTGGAAAAAGACGGGACCCTTCATTTAAACAAACTTGAATCCCCTTCACCCAAGGATGCTTTGTGCTAAGTTTGATTGAAATTGGCCAAGTGGTTCTGGAGAAGAAAATGTGAAAAGTTTACGACAACGACGACAACGGCAACGACAACGACGACGACAGACAACGGACAAATCTTGATCAGAAAAGCTCACTTGAGCCTTCGGCTCAGGTGAGCTAAAAACTTAAAGTTGCTAACTTTGGGGAGGCCTCTGATGAGCCCTGAAATATTTCTTAAAATAGTCCGAAAAATTGAAAAAAACTCAGCTTAAAAAGTATTATACGCAAGGTAAGGTCAGAGCTATGCTTCATACCATGAATAGGTTTGTTTATGATCAATTTTATAAAATGATGTGAAAACTTTTCCCTAATAAGCTTATGCGGTAAATCGGTATTCTTAACTGTCTATTGTAGAAAAATTCCAAAACATCTAGTGAATGTTTATTACAGAAGTTTACATTGAGAGTTTTAATAGAAGTTAGGGCACTAGTTCATAGAGACATTTATAGTCGGAACTTTCATATTGTCAGATGCAGCCTTTAACTGGGTGATAACATTCAGATTTCATTAACGATCCGTTGTTTTGCCAAGTTTGTAGCTAATGAAATTCTTTCATCGTGGATGTTAACTTTAAAATACTTTTGACAGATAACTACATGTTAGTGGCTGCTTTATTTGCAGGAACAAACACACAAGTTCTTAAATTTAGCGTTTTAATCTGGAAACAGCACGAGATGTACTTAGATGTTTATAATTCGTTTTATAAAGTTTAAATAGAATATATACTTTTTCCATTATTTTATTAATTTATTATTCAAGTCCTGTATTACAGTGTTTGTTTTTTTTTTCTATTTTTGCAATATTTTGATAACATCACGACATTAGGTTCAATTAATTTTTGCTGCAGGGTGATGTTTAGGTGCCTTTCTAATGAAGGCAAAAACCTTCCGGTTTGTGACGAATTTCAGGTCTCCAGTAAAAACATGACCACATGGGTCATATTTGTATTTTAAAGTAAGAGAGCCACATGTATCTAGACTGTTTTGTTATGTTCTGAATCATTACTGAAATCCGTTTAGTTAAAAATTACACTACGTGTAAGAGAGGATATTTTCATAATTTGGAGTATAGTTAGTGACTTTAGGAGGTCTTAATATTATGGTCAGATCAATAAATTTGATTTCTTTGTTAATATAATGTATTCAAGAAAATGGCGTTTACTCTGTAATAATAACAGCGTACATTTTGGTTACAATTTCATGAATTTTTGACAAAATATTCTGTACCAAAGGATTTTGTCGAATAAATTTAAGTTTTACCTTGTACATCTTCGGGACCTGTGAACACACGAACAGTTACATTTTATTTTTAATATAAATAATAATTACACTAAACACACTTGTTAAAGTTCAGTATTGTGATTTTGGTCATACAAATGTATTTAAATCTAAATTTATCTATTTGTTGATTGATGGTTGTTTATCGTTCAGCGGCAAATATTTCATGCATATGCAGGACACGAATAAGTTTTCAAACAATATATCACAACGTGGGTTAGCGGGCGTTAATCCGGGAATTTTCTTCTAGCCAAAGTATGGCAAATTGGGATAGTTTGTGTTTGGGCGGTAAGTTTAGCCCATGTAACTGACCACTGGCGACCACTCATTGTGAGCTTTTGCAAAGGGATCTAAAACATGCGTAGAGCGTGCATTCTTCGAACACGCGCTACGTTAGTAACGTTCACGTCCGAGACGGGTTGAGAATTTACACATTCAGCCCATCCAACGGACGCCCCTTTAGGGTGGGTTCTACGCCTTGATCAGAAACCAAAAAGCCTATTTCTAGACCCCGTTTGGTACATTTTGTATTAATACATCCAGTCCAACTTTAAAAGTATTGCTCATCCATTTATACATTTATGTTCTTAAATTTGGTAAACTGAAGAAGTAACAATCTTTGTAGGGCAGATCGTGAACTTACGATTGAAAGAAAAAGTCATGTAATTATTGTTCCTGTTTAGCTCCCCTGACCCAAAGGGTGATGTACATGATCTATTACCGTCAGTCTATTCGTCAAAATTAATAATTAAATCTTCTCTGGAAGCACTGAGCCGAGTTGAACCAAACCTTCAATAGTTGGAATGGTTTTTGTCTGCTCCTCATTTAAAATAATACTACTTTCAATAGTTGGAATTGTTTTTGTGTGGATCGCACTAAAAAAAATATTTTGGATCCATCCGCTTTGGCTGTCGTTACTAGAAATATGAAAAGGGGTGGTATTAAGAAAAATTCTTCTAAAGCTGCTAAGTCAACAACACATGAATGGCCAATCTTGATAGAGTAGTCTTCGTGGTCTTCGGCGAAAACTACATCCGGCCTGGCCGTCAACAATCCAATTAAACTGGATCTTCACAACAGCTCATCCTTTTTATACCGTTGTCAACTATTAGTTTCGTTACCGACCAACAAAGATTACCTTCCAGGCCAAGCTTAGAGTAGCTTGCGACCCTAAAGGATATTCATTTAAAGATTTCTTATTTGAAACTGCTTATCATTAATGTTGCTGTAATTATTCGTTGGTGATCTTCTACCAAAATTATGCCAACCGAACAAACATGGTGGCCACTACTGGGGAACTTTATTCAGCATGATAACCTTAGGGAAATTTATGTAAGATTCTTACAAAGCAAAAAAGAACTACACTTTCATGACTAATGGAAATGCTTTTAGAGTTCTCAATCAGTTTTGTTCAACATTCTGTCACGGTAAACAACATTTTGCTTGTAAAAACTAAGGTGGAATCGTTATCAGTTGAGCGAAGCAGGACTCTAGGAAGTAGGAAGAACTCACTTGAGTTCTTTAATTAAATGAAATGGCATAGAAAAAGACTGTTATTTCAGATAAAGATTTCTTGTTATCTCAATGGGTTTTTAATATAACAAAATGGTATGATTAGCCTGATGTAACAATACTATATCCGGAGCAATTAAATGCAGCAAATAGTATGCCTGACCTGTGTAAATTGAAAGCAGTTAGATTATACAAACATTTAACGCAGGTGTCTTTAAAGCTTTCTTTAATCTATATCAGGATATACTTAAAACATCATATTTATTCATATTCATATTTTAGCCCGAAATATTTCAGAGGATGTGATGATAATGCCAATAGAAATAAAGAATGGACCATCCTTGTCATTAAATTAACAAGAGAATATTTTAGTTAAATATAACAATATATTTTGATTTAATAAAGAAATGTGATAAAAAAGAAACATATGTATTTTCATAAAAGGGACATTTAATCCCCCCAAAATTAAAACACCCTTTTCGACGTTGGGTCTGTTTCGTATTATTGTATCATGATTACTTATGATCGCTTATTGTCTTTATACATGAATATTAGTTATATCTGAATTTGCACTTTGTCTCGAACTTACATGTAACAAAGCATGTTTTTTTAAACACGATATAATGGTTTTCTGGTGGTTGTTATTGTGAATATTATGTTTTACCCAAAAGACTCTAACCCCCGATGGCGGCTGAGTATAGAAATAGACCGTTCGCTTACTCCGCATTCAGATAAAATCCCTGCTGAAGGGGCGCCCGTTAGTTAGCTTCGACCATTCCAAGAGTGGCCTTGGTTTAGACATAAGCTACTCGGTTTCCTTCCAGGAGTAGAAAAACCTCCTTAAGTGGTGTCTGTTGGTTGGGTGGAATGTATAACGTCTCATCCCGTTACCGCCGTGCCCCGTTTTTTTAGGAATGCACACTCTCGGCGCGTTAAAGATACAAAATGTACAGCTCAAAATGAACAGTTAACCCCTACCCAGGTTCATATTATGTCGCTCAGGATCTAATCATATCTAACCATTTGAATAATTGCATTTTAAAACTGTATCGTATAAGACAGACATGGTAGGATCTTAAGGAGACACTTATCGGAATTTGCACTTTTACTGTTTGAAAAGGATGTAACAACTTTGTATAAAGTTGAATCATAGGTTATGGATTTGTGTGTTGATATCCTATTGAAAATAGCACAATACAATTCCTTTTGATCTTTGAAAAATGAGCTTATTTTTATGATAATACTATTATAATTACTATATAACAATACCACATCCGTGAAAGATATGAGTAGCAAAACATTAACATTTGCAAAACTAATTTATATATCCTAAAAACCTTGGCTTACTTGTTTAAGTGCCCCAAATCTCTAAAAAACGAAATTAACTGGCACAATACCGGGGTGGAATTAGAAAACATCCGCAATTCCTTTATAAACCCCGAAAAATAGTTTTGTGTTTAAAATTCTCTAGGCTTTCAACAAGTTATCATAAAAGGTAAGAAGTTAAAAAAAGTTCAATTATTACCTTAATATATTTCACACATAAATATCACATTGACAGTTACGCAATTCAATTCCTTCTGATTTTTGCAGACGGGAGCGTTTTTATTATAAAATATTATAAATACAATAACAAGTAAAATGTATACATAAGAAACATCCAAATTTGCATGAACAACTTTTATTTATCCTGAAAACATTGACATTCTTGCTTTATGTTGCTTTACGTTCACAATAAAAGCGAGTTAACTGAAAAAAAAATGGGAGGGATTGGGTTAAAAAATATTACTGATATTTCAAAATTCTTAATGCGTTTAAAAAGGTAATTTTAACAAAGCAAGAAATTTTAAAAAGTTCATTTACTACCTTAATAAGTTTCACAAATTGATACCACATGCCACAAAAATAAAATTAATGCATTTGTAAGCCTCGGCGATAAGAATCTTTAGAAAATCGGTTGATTGACTAATTGATTATTATACGTCCAGTAGCAAATATTTCATGCATATTCAGGACGAGAACACGGTATCAAACAATACATCAAAAAAGGGCTAGCTGGGGGTAGGCCGGGAAATTTAACAGCCACAGGATGCAAATTCGGATTGTTTGGGTAGGAGCGGGAAATTTAGCCTAAACAACTAGTCACCTACGGACCGCTCATTAAGGCTGTTGCAAAGAGGTCTTAACGTGCTGAGAGCCTGGCATTTTCCCAACACTGGGCACGGCGGTACCGTTCCCGTTATTTTCCACTACCCCATCACTCCGCTTTTCCAGTAGCAGTCAAAAAACCGTTGCCTTGTTGTGTCCCATGCCACCCCTTTTTCGATATTGATAGTTGTTGAACTTGTTCTCGTCCTGAATATACATGAAATATTTGTAACTGGGCGTTGCAACACTGCAATAAAACAAACTTTCTATATAATAAAACATAGTATATTTACATGTACCTACCATATTTAATACATACCACATACCACAACACAATTATAAATACTTCGCATCATGTACTTTTTAGCGATAAAGCAAGAGAAAACCATAGTGTTATTCATAAGAAAACAAGCTGATAATATTACAAATAAAGATGTATACAAATACAAAACACAATGAACATATCTTTATGAAAACCATTTCTTCATTATTTATGCGAACCAACACAGCTGTGGTAAGGAATCAGTTAGGCCGTTAGGATCTGTGGTTACTATAGATATACACTGTTTCCCAGAAGTGTCAAGGTCTGTTTTTATTCTCCAAAAACGTAAATTATATTGTTAACTAAATGACATACGTCTTATTAGAGGTTCCATTATAATATTTCTTCCAAATGTAGTCAATTGTTGGGTTTTAAAAAGTAATATGAAATATGAAAAAAAACCGTAGAAGTTAAAATTCTACGATCACTTGGTGGGTGGCTGTCTCATGGACAATCATTCCACATCTCCTATTTTTATAT
>JAULBM010347728.1:0-12279 GCA_032357055.1 Geukensia granosissima | reverse complement strand
GCCCATGACAAAACTCGTTTCATACCCGTAGCCAGGGGGGTTTGGACGAACCCCCCCCCCCCCCCTTGAAAACCAATAGGCACTATTAAACTCGAAATTCAGATTGAAGTCTGACTATTGAAGTCTAAAAATAGGACTTTCTGAAATGCAAAAACTTAGCCAGGAAATAGCTAGATTGCAAAATTTTGTACCAAATCTCCCCAAACCCCGACTGTAAAAGTCGCTTCGCGAGGTGTCGAACCCCCGCTTTGGAAATTTCGGCTACGGGCCTGCGTTTTTAGTTTTATGATATACAAAAAGACTTCAACAAACACTTGTGCCACAAATATACAATACCAATATACAAGCCCAAAGCCAGATGACAAATACAACTAGCAATTATATGCCATGCAATTCTCAGGCAAATTTAATTCACTGATTCTAAGGTCAGATTCTAGGAAAATTTATCAGGTCGAATAAAGTGTATGATGAGAGGTACAGGTTGCATCTTAAAAATGAAAGGGGAGTATTTTTGTAATGTTTTCTAAAAAAAAATCATGAATGCTTAATTTTATATTTTAACCTTTCAAGAAATAGAACCAAAGAATCACCTTTCTGACCTTATGTATCAATAAACATGGTGACAGATCCTCACACGTACCTGCATGTGTGTATGGGTACATTCCATATCTAAGATGGGGCTTGATATATTGTCTTCGTATATCCTCCCGAATATGGAATATATCAGACTCGTATTTGTAAAGTTTAGAATACACATCGTCCAAATTCTTCATTTTGTAATACAGTGTTTCAATCTCTTCTCTCGCTGTAGAAAGTCTGATCAACTGAAAATTCATACAAGTTCAAATATCAAACTTCTGAAATCATGGTGAACAAAAGAGAGCGGAACCATTGGCTATAGCACATAGGCGCTTGGAGTATGGACCCCTTCTCCATTTATTTCATTTCATTTTATTTTTTATAATGCCGCAGATTATATTATTAATTCGAAGATATAAATCTAAACTGAATGTTTCGAGGGACCCCTTGTGAGGCAGACTTGAAATACCTAGATTATAAAAAAAGTATAAAGCCACATTTAAGAAAACGTCCGTCCAAGTTATTATAAAGCTTTCGAAACACTGTGGTGTAGGGACCAGGAAAGGGGTGTGCATGCCTGTAAGGTACTTCGTTATCATAAACAAACAAGATTGTTGTGCCGACCTTCAATTTATCGTGTGATGACTTTGTTCGGGTGTGTTCAGGTGTATCTTGCGAGTAATCTAGACACTCACCTTAAAGGAGGACGGCTTTCCAACCTCAAGAACGGCGTGATGCAAGAATGTGGAAATATGATGGAACTGTTGGCGGATACTTTTAAGCGCATCCATTTGGTTTTTCTTCGGATACCTTATCTCCAAAATTACTATTTCCATAGTACCATAACTTCTATCTCGAAGAAAGAAATTTCCATCAAAATAATGTTTAAGCTCCATTGGAGCGTATCCGTCTGTCTGTAAATAGTCTATTCCACTTCGAAAATACTCAACATATGCTAGAATATGTGTCTTCTGACTAAATGTGATTTTTCCCGCTATTTCAACCTGTGAAAAGAATATCCAATACTGTAAAATAAAATAAATATCTAATGACTGTGGCCTAGTCATAACTGCCTTAATTCAGTGGCTCTAAAACCATTCAAAATTTGCAGATCTATGTCTTGTCATGATAATAAGAAAATCTTGGACCGAGTCTGTTTTATGTTTTTACTCAAAGTAATGAACTTTAAGAGCCCTATTGTTTGTCAACGAAGGAAGATCACGGTGGATTTGCATAAAAATTTAACAAAAGTTCTGATAAAATTAGGTCTTTTTGCAGCTGGATGGCTTTTGAGAAGTTAAGATCCGTCTGAATATATTTATTTATTTTAATGCAGATATTCAATCTATTTTGGTTTTAGCTTTACAATATAAATAAATGTGTAGCTGATAAGTAGGAATAGTAAAGCAAGTACGTGCTGGGTCATTGTTCAGATATCATATCCGTCGGAAAGTTCAAACTCTTTCGAGTTTCCAAATTTGCATGAAAATAGGACGTTCTTTTCCTATAGGCATGTATAAAAGTACTTACTGCGAGGCAATCCCCTGTGTTTAGCAGTCCAAGGACAGAAGATGCATGCCCGTCACATAGCCCCATACACACAAATATATCATTTAGGTTTCTCACTTCAAAGATTCTAGTGTCGTTCAGTTCTTTTGAGACAAAACGAATGGAACCAGTTTTTGGTGCTAAAGAGCTGAAAACAAATGATTTTAACTAATTTTTAGGAGCAGTAAAATTCTTATTTTTATCAAATGAAGAGCTGCTGACGTTAGAAATATATGTCAACCTCTTTTTTCTTTTATAGTTCGTTTTGTTAAACTAAGTGTGGGGAAAACCCCAAAAGCAATGCGGCCACCATACGTTCGTTTTGTCGAAGAAATTGTCAAAAAAATCTGAAACTTCTTCTCAGAGATATTCTCATTTTAACGTAAATGTTCAATCACAACTTTGATTTTTGTTTGACTTTATGTTGCCAAACATATTTTTATCAAGATAACACACATTGTTTTGCTATAAATACTGGTCTAACTTTGTGTTGAGAGGCATGGTGGTCTAGCTTTCAGGGACCCTGAGTATTTGCTACGGCGTTACCTGCTTACCCTTCCGGACCATCTGAGTTAACTCCCGTTTTTATGGGGTTCGCATTGTTCGTAGTTGTATATTTGTTTTTAGTTTTATATGTACACAATGTGTCATGTTCCGCCTGGTTCGTGTTCTCGAAGTTGCCGTGTTTGTCGACTCCCCCCCTCCACTGTGTCTCGCCCTACGGTTTCCTTTGGCTTCCTCCCATATGTGTATATTTCTTTTCATCAAAGACTTTTGTTAAGCTGCCCATTATGATAAGTATGACTGTAACTGTGTATATTCCACTAGAATATTTGCCTTATTTTCACTTTTTCTCACAGTGAGCCCAACATAATCAGTTTAGTCCCGCCGCATGATGCAAATGCCTGTCCCAAGTGATAGGTGTGGATGGTTTTAACTTCTGCAATTTATATTGTTTTTTTTTTTTTTTTTTTTTTTTTGTTTGTTTTTTGGGGTTTTTTTTGTTATCAAGACTGCATCGGTGGTGTAATGGTTAGCGTGCTCGAGTACAGGTCGTTGGTTCGATACCCGGCCGCCCTGGTCACACCATAGACATTAAATTGGTGTATGCAGCTTTGCCGCTAAGAAATCAGTATTTAGGAGTAAGACCAAAGACTAGCGTGCCTGGAGTTCGACAGAATAATGTTTCTGGATAAAATGTCATGTCCTCCAGCGGGCTGTTGCTTGTTAAAAATCCGGCTCAACGTCACTGAGCGCGTCGGTCTTTAGTATAAATGATCTCTTCCCGAATATACATGAAAATTTTGCCGCTGGACGTTAAGCAAAATTCATTAACTTTGTTATCAATTTGCTTACCAACACCCGGGTAACAGACGAGTCGCTTTATATTTACCAGTTAAAGTTGTTTTGGGCAAAAGTCAAAAGTCTAGATTAAGTCCCAACAGGGGGAGCCGGCTATAGATTTTTGTTTAAAATGATGTACTTGACATCGTTATCGTTTGCATTTTTACTACTGCCTGATAAGGACCCTTAATAGGTTAATAGAATTATTTGGGTTTTTTTTATTTTGATTTTATTTCTACATTTGAGTGATATAACAGCAACATGTATGACTAAGAGTAAAAAATCATTTTTTGTTTGTTACTCGGGTGATTTGATCGTAAATTACAAACAGAAATAAACCCGAACCACTTCGACGCTTTTGAGAAAACCAGATGGCAATTAAAAAGAAGATTAAAAATGCTTGTGCAAAAATAAAGTTAATTGACAGGAAACTTATTTGTGGAACTTCAAACTCTGTTTGTAACATATTGATATGATGTTTACGTATCAAAGGGTCGAGCATATGGTATCAGTTGTTTACAAACACCTGGCCAAGTTTTGATCATCTCGCATTGATGAATCGATCAACGAACATGTTTTTTTCGTTTACATTGTTTGCCCCTAACTTGATACAAACCATACTGCTTAGGCCACTCCAAGTTTATTTTAAGTTCTTCCGTCTTTTGTAAATTGGTTCGACCGATTTTTTTCGTTTTTTTACATTTATTTAAAGTATTTGAGCGAAACCCCCAAAATTCAAGCGAAAGCAGCAGTATAACTTTTTTCTATCGTTTTTATTTTTCTTGAGAGTCCGCGAACAAGTTTAACTTGATTATTTAGGAAAAACGATGATTTTTTTTAAATGGGAGAAAAAATGGAGCGAGTAGAGTTTTGGGGGAAATTTCAAACTCATGACTTGAGGAGCGATCAAATCTGAAGAACCATTAATTGATTTAGAGTGGACTTAATGTATTTGCTATTGTCGAATGCGTATAGTTTGCTAAAGAATAATGTGAAATTGCCATATACATGTAAAGTAATTAATATCATTATTGCCTAAAAGAGGAATTCGTTTAAAGCAGTACATTACTTACGCTATTAATTAAAAAATTAATTTAAAAAGTTGCGTGTTATAGTTCGTTTCCGTTGACAGTTTACTGACTTAATAATATAACCAATATGGGAACCCCTATAGAAACATGCATACTTACCAAGCCTTTTCAATAAATCTACCAGGAAAGAGCTCTTCTACTTTACTGACACAGTGTCCAAGCTGTTTATCTTTTATTGTTGGCACTTTTCTACTATATTCGAAGGCAGTGACATCCAGTTTCTGACTTAATACTCTGAAATAGGATATTTAAAAAAAAAATTATTGTTGATATATGGAAAATTGAATCTGTGGGGTAAAATTTTACATTTGTTAGTGTAAAAACTTATTTTAGCTGTAGTCCAGTCTTTTTCCAAAAAAAATGTAAACTTTGCCATTTTTAGGTTGTTTTATTAGATAACCTTGTGAGCTATTCTGAGTCCCTCAACGTTTATTTAAAAATCTTCTCCTCTCAATTAAATTGGCAAATTAGAACCAAACTTTAGTGAAATGGTTCTTTGGTCGCCCTCTTTCCGAGCTGTACTCGATGTCCCCGCTAACCAACTAAGATGTCAGCAGTTGAAAAGAATAAACAAAAACGTCAATCAATTCTTCAAGATCTTTTCGGCTGAACATCAGAGCCAATTTGAACAAAACTCCAGCTGCAGTGAAATGATCCTTAAATAGTCCCATACCAAAATTGAATCCGGCAACCTTCCAATCAAGATGGCCTCACAGCCGATCTTAGTTTAATATGGGTCATATTGGAAATTCATTTAAAATCTTCTTGTCTAAAATATTTTGGTCAATTGGAACCAAAGGTGAAATGGCCTTAGATGGTTCTCTAGCAAAATTTTCTGACATGCCCACCGATCAACCTACTTGTAGATGGTTGCAACAGCTGAACATAACTTAACATTGCTATTGGAAATTCTTGTTTGAAACAGCTGAACCAACTGGAACCAAACTTTGGTGGAATCGTCTTTAGATTGTCCTTTACCAAATTTATTTCCGGAATGCCAATCGACCAACATAGACGGCTGCAACAACCAAACTTATTTTACATGAAATGGAATTAAATGCTTAAAAATCTTCTGCTTTGAAACTGGTGAGCCAGTTGGAACCAAACTTTTAAGGTTTGGTCCTTATGTAATCCCCTCCCTGGACATGTCCACCGACCAACAAAGATGACCAAAACAGCTGAACTTATTTTAACATGTGACTCCATGTGAAATTCACATGAAAGTCTTCTCCTCTGAAAGTGCTTAGCCAGTTAGAACCCGATGTCTTAAAATGATCCTTAGATGGTCAAAGTCGGAAGCAGACGTAGGCTTAAAAACTCTGACTTTGGAGAATGCATCAGCGAATATGTATGTTGAAGTGAGCGCCGGTTATATACTAAACCTTAAAAGGAATTTCTTCCCACAAAAATGTGGCTTCAAATTTACTTTTAATCGATTTTGGTATGTTTTTCTTGTGGATTTCCTTGTCACCACTGCATTTTTGTCATTATTTGGTGAAAGGAATTTCTGAGTGGGGTTTGATTGTTGCATCACAAAAAAAGCGTTAAAATAAATTAAAATATATAAGTTATGCGTCGATCGTAACCTTAGATTCACACCGTGTGAAATAGGGAGTAAACCTAATCAAAGTTCCATTACATTATCGGGAATATATAATTACACACTGCTAGATAACCCACGAACATACTATATAAGACGTAATGTATTCTCTCGTCACAAAATTTAAACGTTTACAAATTGAATTCAAATGAGGAAGTTCATGACGAAAGAGAAAACCAAAGGCCAATCAAAAGGGACCATGTTAAAAGGCATGTTTGATGTTCCACAAATGTTCCGAGAACAAAATACAGAAAAAAACCAACTTGGTCCAGGGGTTAAGGGGTTAATTCGATTTTCATCCTGATTATGTAACCGAATGATTATTAGTGGTTATAAACTTAACTCAGTTTAGAAATTTCCAATAAGATTGTTTAAAAATCTCTTCATTCCCGATGTGTATTTAAAGAGAAATTCAAAAGGAAGCTTTAAAAAAAAGAATCATACATTTTGAATACAGGTATTTCCTAAGAAATGGTTTTATATTTCAATAAAAGTGGGTTTGAGAGAAGCCACAGTCGGTTTATGGTAAAAAAAGAAATGACAGGAGATGGTTCGAAAAAGATTAATTTTTCAACAAAATTTAAAGCAAATTTCATATTGGTTCAAAAATAGTAAACTACGACTTAACTAGTAGAAAGGAATTTTCGAAAGATAGCCCTTTGTTTATCTTTATAAGACGCAAAATAAGACAGTTTTTGGTTCAGGTAACGGTGCACATTGAGACCAATCTCAAATTTTAAATATATATTGATATTTATAAAATACTCTATACATAATTAAAAATGAAGATTGGTCTCATGTTCGCTTAAAATATATATGTTTGCGGAACAAAATGTCTTAAAATGCATGATTAATCTTTGATTTCATGACTTTATGAAAAACTAACAAAATCATTGTATTACTTTTGACTTTATATATTGGGAAGATATGAGCTTTTCATCCAAGATACTTTTAGGTATTCAAGACATGACTTTGAAGTTCAAACCTGAATTCGGGCCTTAATTTTTATTGTATGGAAATGAGAGTCGGAAAAAATACAGTCGACTCGTGCTTCGGTAAAGAAACGTAGGACAATATAGGACAATATACAAAATAAATTCTTCAAGGAGACAAATCTGGGCACCGGAAAGGCTCCAGGTTTCGACCAGAGCTGACCCAGGGCGATCCCTCAGGTCGCGGATATGGTGAGCTATCTCAGTTCATAATGCGGAAATTCTGACCGTGGAGCATAGCGACAGACGTGTGTAGAGAATGCCACACTCCTCCACGTACATAAAAGAACCCTTTTATAGATTTAAAAAAAGAGAAGGCTGATGCCGCTATAAAAGACTAAATTTTTCGTCCCATTTTCAAATGGCAGTAAAATGCTGTTGCCCTGTTGTGTCCCACCCAATTCATAATTTCGTCATCCTGTGTAATTGTAGAATTTGTTTTCGTCCTGAATATGCATGAAATATATGCCACTGCGGACGTTAAACAACCAAATAATCAATTAATCCAGGAGACAAAATATTTGGAAATGTGGCTGGCTGCTGACAAGACCTACACCTATACAATATCATAGATAAAAAAAATAATACCATCACTATAGTTGTACTAAAGTTGATCGTGTTACGTGCGCCAATTTATTCACACGACTGCAATAGTTGATTTGAATCAAGTTTAATCTTGAGGAATATAGCGTTTCAATGTCGTTCCTCGCCATATCCAGGTGGAGGAAAAATATGGAAAAGTGACTCCATGCACGCAATGTCGTGGAAACCATACCTATGTGTCAATAGAGCTGGGTGTAAACAAGGGTTGCAAACCCGATTATCCGATGTTATAACTTATGAGATGCCAAAATTGTTCTAAATAATATTTATTTACATATATGTAATTCGTATGTTTAGTTTTTGGGAGCAAGGATACGTCTGTTCTCATGTAAAAAAAAAAAACAACCTTCGATAAGTGAGATGCCCTTTCTTAAGAAAACGTAAACATTTCATGGATTGTCGGGCGTAACACTTGAACAGAGGGAAGTACATAGGACAGGATGGTGCCGCTGGAAAGCTTATTGTGTCTTCTTAACAGCGAGCCGCAGGGTTATAAAAGACAAAACTCCGTTATTTCTGTTGTACGGCCTCTTGAAGCTATTTCATGAATTTTTTTAAAGTTTCTTCTTATAGGGCAGAGGTAAAGGATCGGAGCAAAATAAGAGGACAAATATGAGCAAACAAAATTCATGAACAAAGGTGGGCGTTTGGTTCCTATGTTCTAGTCAAGCATTTTGGTTGTCAGGAACAGATTCATTACAAATAAACTTGAATTCCTATACGGTTTACAGAGGAATTATGCATGTCTAATAGAAAAATAGAAATGTGGCATGATTGTTCAAGAGACATCCATCCACCAAATAACAGTTGAAATTAGACTTCTACAGGTCCCATTCAGGACTTCAATAATGAACCCGCGGAGTCCATGGCATTACGGAGGCTGTAAAAGGCTCCCAAAATACAAAATGTGAAACTATATTAATAAAACACCACAACTACCTAATCTATTGAGAAATTGGTAATGAATAACAGTAATGACTATTTAAACAACGACAACCGCTGGACTAAAACCCCTGGCTTGGGTGCCGAATCTATAATAACCTTTTGGAATTTCGATTCCCATATACGTCCCAATAATGAATATTCCTTCTTGACTAGAACAAGAACTATTCTGTGCAGGTTCTTATAGGACGGCACTTGTGACTACTGCATTGTTTTGCATTTTGACCGGCCCACTATAATCGGGCTGTATCCGCCCAAAGTATTTGTCTTGATTTTTAGCCGACATAATAATGAACAAAACATATATTCTTTAAAAGAATTCCATTTATTTTGTTTTTGTAAATAGTTTTCTGTTGTTTCGTTAAACAAACTACATTAAATGCCAAGAAAATCGTAAAATCTTCACAATTGTACTTCTCGAACCACCTTTATAATAAACAAAATCCAAAACATTCCAGATGGATATGGTTTATGCCAAGTCTCGACAATGGTTTGAAACCAGAATTAATCTGTTGTTCTTTCAAAAGTACTTATTTAATTAGCACTCGCTACTGCAGTTTATCTGGTTAATTTACGTTAAGTACGTCAAAATATGCAGCTTGTTGCCAAAAATCAAACAGCGTTTATTTCTGTGTAATTAAAATGCTAAGCGTTAATACAAGTTAATTTGATCTAAAATGAAAAAAAACCAGGGCAAATGTTCCTGTTTAAATCTAATATAAAGACACAACGCGTCTCCTATTGTTCAAATAAATGGAATTTTTATTTTATATAGATCCATAGACTATTTGTTGAAAAAAAAATGGACAAGTTCTCATTTGGGAACAAATATTCATGAGTGTCATTATGTTGAAATAAAAGTCGTACTAAACATGCGCTTAAAATTTCGTTTGACTCATTGACGGCGCTCGAAAAGTCGCTGAAAAGTCAATTCAAGATTTTATGCAAACCTAGCTCAAGCCATAAATATGATAAATACTATGGAAAAAGCATCCCCGACATGGGAGAAAATTGCTTTTGGTAAAAAAAAAAGGGTTTTGACTCCTTTTTTGTAAAAAAAATATGTGGCTAACCCCGTTTATCGAAAGGTCTGTATCAGCCCCTATATAATGTCAGACAACCGTCCTTATTATGGATTTTTCACAGACTGGACTAAATTTTTCCGCTTTTTCATTAAAAAAGAGTGGGAGTGTGGAAAGTCAAGAAGGCTTCATTCATACAAATCCCATGTATAATGATCCTTACCTGTTACAGAAGTTGATTAACAATACTGTTACGAAAACAGCAAATTCCATATTTTCAGACAGAATGCACAAATTACTATATCGTACGCACGTGCAGTTATGTTTATAGTTTATATAGGTAAAGCATCCTTCAGATGCCAAATTTTATGAATCAAAATGATATTTCTCTGACGTGTGGTGGAGGCGGGTTATTCCCTGATTAAATAATCAAATAATCGACGAATAAATAATTGTGTCAGCAAGAACAAAGATAATAGTATCCTGATAATTACGTTGCACCCTTTATAAGATGCAAGAGTGTTTAATGCATCAAGTTAAAAATTTATTTTATCTATAAATTAACGGTTTCAAGCGTGGACGGGTAAGCAAGTACAGAAAAGACCTGAACGAATACAGGTACACTTTCCAACATTTTACACTTGTAGTTAAATTGGGCGATTTTGAGTGGGACCATTTCGTCCTTGATGGCCTTATGGAGACTTCTAGATTTCGAAATTCCAGTCAGTTTTTATTGGGATAATGCGCAGTTTCCTTTACAGTTGTCTCCGCCACATATTTTGCATGCATGTCCCCAACCAGGAAGCTGTAATTATTTACACTATAATTGCATGGTCAATCATTGTCACCTTTGAATTTGTGGCGTATTTCACATCTTGTCTTAAGTTATGGATCCTCGTCTTTGTTTAGTCATGATAGTAACGTTAAATTATGTTAAAAGAGGTATGACCATTTCCCCCGGTATTTGGTTCACTATAGTAGTGTCATACAAAGATTTTTGTTAATAGTTGGTCTATTGTATATATACTTCAATTTTTATCAATTTTGCTTAACGGGGCCTATTGAAGAAATTGTTTCTTACTGAACTTTGCTATTAAAGTCAGTTTTCACACAATTTGCCAAATTTTCGTTATTTATTTCAAAAATTCGAAAAATTCGACCTGTAGGACATCAAGTAAAATATGTTTTCTATGGATGGTTTCCATACGTATTCTTCATCCTTTAGACACTTTAAGATATTGGTTGTTAGAAAAATGAGAAATAATACCTAAAACAGATTTTTATAGTAAGGTTTCTGGGCATACATTATTCAGTTCCAAGCTTAAGGGTCTTTGGTACGAAAAAACTTTTAGGTTACTTACATGTATGTACAGGGGGAATTGTCATACCTCTTTACTTCTTGGAGAATAAAAAATTTTAATGTTGCATTAACCAAAGCAAAAGCAATTCTTGGATTTCAAATTTAAATACTAGGAAATGATGAGGTAGGCTGATTTTTAAAACCTTTAGATTTCAGACTATTTTGACCTTAAGAATTTGAAATCGAATCCGTCCGATTGTAAAAGACTGTGTGTGCTATCTGGAAATTCTTAATGGCATAAAAATCTCAACTTTTGTAGAAAATCAACCAGGGGTCTTTCATACAATAAATATTTCAGTTATAACAGTTTCAAATTAGAAGAAAAATTATTCCTGGTTAATTCAATGACCACTAATACAACTTAAACAAATCAAATACCTAAACAATTTCAGATGAATTCCGAAAAGGCCCAGTTCTAAACTAAGTCCAGCTGTGGCAGTCATTTTGAATTTCCAACAGCAGGAAATATAACTTTTGAAGAGGGCCTTCAAATCAAGTATTTTAAGACTAGAAAAAAATAATTTCGCACACAGTCAATGATTAACGAAGTCTGGCTTTGGCCGCCCACTTTAAATCCAATCTGCAGAAAAAACATAATTCATGGTAGCTGCAACAGGCTTAACATTGGACACTCGTTAAACAAGTGTGGACACAAAAATGTCTTGCCTGTATATGTGGCTTTGACCCTATAAACGTGTGGACATAATAAATTTCTAATCAAGATATATCAGCAAGTAATACGGCCAGGACATTAAAATAAAACAAATCAATAGTCAGAATTTGTTTAAAACATGCTAATGAAGGTGAGTCATTGTTATTCAGTTATGAAATTTTACTCAAGTCAATGAACCGTGAAAATGAGGTCAAGGACAAAAGACATGTTGCAAACTGACATGTGCTCCTATAAAAATCAATAAGCACATCCAATATTGTTCACTTACCACTAATAGTAAATGTGAAATAGACCTAAACATGAAAACTTGACCCTAGTCAATGGACCATGAAATTGAGGTCAAGAACAAAACACATGTGGCAGACTGACATGTACTCATAATAATCAATAAGAACACCCAATATTGTTGACTTATCACTTATAGTAAATGAGAAATAGACCTAAGCACGAAAACTTGACCCTAGTCAATGGACCATGAAATTGAGGTCAAGGACAAAAGACATGTGGCAGACTGACATGTACTCC
>JAULBM010347717.1:0-12279 GCA_032357055.1 Geukensia granosissima | reverse complement strand
TGTGAAACTATACATAAAACACGACAATCGACCTAATCTTATGCAAAAATGGTGAACATATAACAATAAATGACTAATAAAACAACGACAACCACCGGACTACAGGTTCTTGGCTTGTGACAGGCACATTAGTATGTGACTGGGTTAAACCGGTTGGTGAGCGCTCATCCCTATTCCTAACTTGGGACAGTAGTGTGACAAAACAACAATAAAAAAAAAAAACAATACAAAAAACGGTTGAAATAGATTTAACACTTGAGATCAATACTGGAAACCAATAACATATATAATTAAAACTGTATTCAAGATACAACAAAAGTATCGACCTCAAAAGTGTACTCGCAGTTGCTTCCAGATGTATTTCTGTATTTTTATATGTATGCTGACTGCCAATAAAAAAGCAACACTATCATTACTTTTCCATAGTTTTAAAGGAGAAAGTCCAGTAAGCCACCTTTTCGGCCAAGAAATTTACACATCATAAAAATATTAGTGTACTATTATCTAAAAGTGATTTTGCAGCTTTCTTTTGGGTAAAAAAGTTCACGTGCTTTAGCTATGACGTCATCAAAATACGTCAGTATTCCGAAATGCTCAAAAATGTTTATATTTTTTTTGATTTTTGGAGATTTTTTGCTCTAATCGTATTTGCCGCATGTGTTTTACACCAAAATATTTACAAATATGATGTAACTCACTAAACGATATAATATATGTAAAAATTGAGGTGTAACAGGTGTGCCGCCAATACTGAAATGGCAAAAAACTAGTCTAAATTAGACAATGTTCGGCTTATTTTTTGGATTTCTCATTTTTGGACGACTTTTGAGCAGTTAAAAATAAATAAATCTAACATTTTTTACCAAAAAGGTAAATTAAGTCTTAAAGATATGACTTTTACGTTTGCAAAAAATATAAAACTGTAAATTTATACTAAACTTTATTTTTGAGGCCGAAAACGGACCTTATCAAACCTTCTCATTTTGACTCGACATAATTTCTCTGAAAATCATCAAATTGTCCTGAAATTTGTCCTGGTGTCTATGATCATTGTGTTGTATGTAGATATATATTAAGCGAATTCCGGTTTTCCATATTCAAGACTTCTACAGTTAGTACATTCAAACTCAAAAATGCGAGACTTCACTTGCTACACGACATTAAAAATATTAATAGGACATATCCAAATAGTAAGCCAAAAGTTCAAGTTTCTGTTAATTTTTATCCAAAATGTGAAAATTTGTGAGTAATTTAAACACAAGTTCATCAAATTAATTCTATTTTTAAGGAAAACTATTTATTGCCTAGGGTTTTGTATTTGAATATAAGAGTATATATATATTAAAAGAGTCACATCCTGAATAGGCATGAAATATGTGCGGCTAGAAGTTAAGCACCATCCAATCAATCAATCAAAAATTACTTGAAATTTCCTCCTTTTTCACTTTGTTGAATTGTTTTGTTCTTAACAAAATAAGGTCAACATTAGTTATGAACGGATTTCGTTTCCTTAAACATGTTAAATGAATTAGGTGGAAGTTTATTTGAATATTTTTATATATCCGTGACATTTCAAGTGCCTGTATTATTCAATGCAATATATTATTCGAAACATCTATGGTCGTTTTGTCATTGTACGAAATCTTCTACAAAAGTATTTTTCTAGATGTTAGAAGATTAGCTTCCGACACAGTTCTTTTACCGATTTTACAACATTATCTTCTGTACATATATCCTTTTTGTATTGTAAATATTTTGATTATAAAAAGGTGAACTTTAGTTTTTATGATATACAGCTCTTAAGTGAAATGAAGCAACGTCAAAATCTATTTTTTATACCTTATTATGTTGGTAGCAAAAGACAACTGATTTCTATGTTTTGTCAATTCACCGCTTTTAACCAAATGGTTTATCTAATACCTATTGTTAACGCTAGGTAATTTATTGTGAGTCGTTTGTTCTTTCCTGACCCAAATAACAATAAAGTCAAGTGTCAAATGGTCATCCTTTTAACGAATCCTTAATATTTTAAAGCAGGGGTTTTTGTCCTTTTAAACAAACTTCCAAAAAACTGCGCATTGTGGGTAAAAGGAATTCGAAGATACCAAAGGGTAACCATATTATCTTATCGACAATATTTTAAACTACTTTAGCTTTTCTGACACGATGTGCAATTTTTCAGGAAAAGGCGTATCGCGCTTTTTAAAGCTGAAGAATTTTCATCATAGAAACATTTTTCAGTTTGAACTGACCGCCTCGGTGGTGTTATGGTTATCGTGCTAGCCTCAAATGGGGAAGGTCGTAGGTTCGATCCCCGGCCGGCTCAAACCAAACACATTAAAATTTGTATTTGCTGCTTCTCCAAAAGCACGCAGCATTTATGAGTAAGACTATTTAGCCCAGAGTCAGAATTATGTGTCTGCATAAAGTTGCCTGTCTTCCTGTGGACTGTTGCTTTCCTGGTCTAGCGCGTTAAAAATCCGACTCAGAGTGTCGGCCTAGTACATGCATGAAATATTTGCCGCTGGAAGTTAAGCACCATTCAATCAATCAATCCCTTTTGAACTAAACGTTTTTTTTTAATTTTAACTTTTAACATTAAACTTTTTATTTCTTTCTTAAAATGAACATTTGAACAATAACCGTTTTCAGTCATATATTTTTGTTTCATTCTTCAATGATTATGATAAATATAAGAAATCACCCATTTTCTCTTGTTACAATGATATTCAATTCAAACTACGGTTTAAACTTCATTAAATGATTTATTTTACAAACATTAAACAACTCAAATAAATAAATTTTGTATGAAACTAGGCTCATTGATAACGAAGCATGTAAATATGTCATGATTTAGACGTAATGTTTCCTATAATCTTTATTAAATATTCATAAGTTTTTCTTACAATTGTCAGATAGACAAAAATACTATTCACAAACCGGTTAAACATCGCCACATACTAATGTGCCTGTCCCAAGCCAGGAACCTGTAGTCCAGTGTTTGTCGTTGTTTTATTTGTCTTTTGTTGTTATATGTTCACCATTTTTGCATTAAATTAGGTCGACTGTCGTGTTTTATATATATATAGTTACTGACATTTGGTGTGTGGCTGTCTCATGGACAATCATGCCACATCTCCTACTTTTATATTAAAAATTCAAAAAGAAATAATAAGTTTGTAATGTGTTCCAAGTTTTATCCACAAATGATACAATGATTGTGTTAAATTCCCCCAATATTGGGTACTTATTTATATTTTTAAGATAAAAAACTGTCCAAATAGCACAAAATTTCTTTTAACATGATGTTAATTGATTTACCATCAAACTAAATCTGATACTTACATATTTCATTGATAACGAAGCATTTAAAATATGACATTATTAAGACGTAATGTTTCCTATAATTTTTATCAAATATTCATAAATTTTTTTATGTTTGCAGGGTTCGTGTAACTCCAGCTTTAGTTTTCAGTGTAATGTTTTTGTGTTCTATGTTTGTCTTTCCTTTCATTTTGTTGGCCATGGTCTTGTCTGTTCTCCGACTTAACGATTTCTATCTGCCCATTTGTTATCTTCGAATTCCTTTTAATTAGTAGTTTTAAGGAATGGGTCGTAAACTGCTTTTTACATTGGCAAAAATCTGATATCTATAAAAAAAATTACATAATTAAAAAAAAGAATCATTATATGTATAAAAGCAATTGATAATAAATAAATTTATAACAGGAAAAAAGGTCATTATATAGATTATTAGCCCAAATCTTTATTTTCAGCTTCCAATTTGTAGATGATGTTATCTCACTGAACAATGCAGGATTCGGTGATTATTTTCACCTGATCTACCCAAACGAGCTTAAAACTAAAGACACATCAGGCCCTCCAAAGTCTGCTTAATACCTTGATCTTACTCTCGAATTAAACAATGGAGGAAGGCTCAACACAGAAATATGTGACAAACGTGATGAATTCAACTTTCCAATGGTCAACATCCCATTCATTGGCAGTAACTTTCAAGCTACTCCTTTATATGGGTATACATCTCTAGTTCTTACGTTTTTCAAAAGCATGTGAACAACGTTCGACACCATAATTTTGTTGGCCGGTATGGAATATTCATTTTACAGATGGATCTTTTCCTGTGAAGATGCAGAGTAAACCAGAAACGAGCTGTTCGCTTTCTCCACCTGGAGTTTGTAATCCAATGAATGAGTATTTGAAGAGGCAGGAAGTGCTTCCTCTTCCGAAACCACCTGATTTCACGCCCGGTTGTTCGTTGGGGTCTGCATTGTTTTTAGCTTGGTATTTTTGGTTTTATATGTATGTGTGTTATGTTCCGTTTTGTTCGTGTTCTAGAGATTGCCGTGTCTGTCGACTTTTCCCCTGTTTTCTTCCGTTTCCTCATTGTTCCTGTTGGACATATATATTTTGCGGAAGACATAAATAGCCATAATCTTAGCTCACCGCCGAGAAAATTTTGTGAAGTATTGATTTATTTTTTATGTTGTTTCGATTCTGGCTGGCTTTGGGGAATAAGCTTTTTCGAAATGTACATTAGAAACGAACATGACTAAGCCTTTTATCCGTTTTAGATTTGTTTATCGGAGCAGCGTATTTCACAGCGGTCAAGGGTAGGATATTTTATTTTTAATAATAAAACATAATGGACTGTTTACATAACAGGAAATGCCAAATTAAAACTGTTCACACTTACATAATTTGATGGCAGTTGAGCATATACATGATGACTTTAGATTGTAAACTTAAAGTGGACTTTTTTTCAGGAAAATACTAAGACGTCTTAAATACACAAAATGGAAGTTTAACCATTTAAACTGAAAGTCAGTGGTCAGAAAAAAAACCCTGCCAAAAATAAAATTAAATGGACAAAGGAAAAATAATAACAAACAAAACATGAAAACAATAATATTATTGATTGAAAACAACACAAAAACTTAATATACCATAGTAGCCCGGGGTCAACAGCATCTGCTACTTTTCATAACATATCTCGTTATTCGTGTAAATGGCATGCTGCAGTTGATCAGCTTTCCTTCTAATTTTTACCGGTTATGACATACATTGATAGCGACTATACACCGAATTGTCTACCGTGTAACACAGCGGATGCCACTTATGGATCAGGAGTTGCTCTACCTTCCGTAGCACCTTGAATCACCCTAGTTTTGTGGGGTTCGTATTACTCTAGCTTTAGTTTTCAGTGAAGTGCCTTTCGTATGTTTGTCTTTCGTTCCTTTTATGTTGCCCATGATCTTTCCTGTCTTCTGATTTAACGATTCTGCCCCTGGGTATAGTTTTAAATGCTAATACATGAAAATAAAAAAGTAAAACCGCTCAAGATGATTGTATAATTCCTAGCCTGCATCAACAAAAAGATATTTTACATTAATGTTGGTATTCCATAAAACAAATATAGCAAAGTTTTAATTATATTTCTCAGAACTTTCTCATTTGACATGAGAGGCTGCTTATAAAACGAACTATTAAATTTGAACAACCAGCAAATGCATAGAACCTACGAAAATACATCTTTAAAAAAAAATATAATTCAGAATAGATGGATTGTCAAATTATGAAAATAAGACCCGAACACTAGTCCTGTAGACAATACGTGAATAAATAAAAAACCATAAAATAATGCAAATCGCTTATTAAAATTAAAATTCATTATAAAATGATGAAACATGTAACGTATAATATATTGGTTGTAGTAAAATTGTATCCGTACATAATTATGTTTATCAATTGTATTTCAATGACTACATTTTATACTCACATTTTCGATTCTGGCATAATTATAAGCTGGTTGGTGTTTCTGTAAATTATTTGCAACTACAGAAATATTCTTTTAATGCAAATTTTGGTACATTTTAAAATGTAAAATTGACACAATATTAATAAAAATATTAAGAAAATATTTAATGAATTGGTGTTTGTTCTGAACAAGCATAATTTCCCTGCAAATAGATTTTTTTGAAATGCACAGCTTTTTATTTGAGAACAAATAAAAACATTTTTGGCTTATGGCACAGTTTTTATCGACTTAGTTCAAAATATTTTATCAAACATAAATATAAAATTATTTCATTTCATCTAATAATGAAATAATCATTTTAGAAACACGCAACCCACGTTATGGTACGTTATTTTTTTGTCTTCATTTAAAAATATTTACAATTTTTAATAGTTCCTTAACCTCTTGAACCGAACCCCTGAGCGAATAGAAAGTGAAAGACATTGATATAATTTGACACCATCTTAACTCAAATTAGGGTATGGACGAAATATCAACTTAGTTAACTTTATCAAGTAATACGAGTTCAACAAATAGGATGAGGTAAATGAGTTTAACTGTTGGACAGAAATGAATATTTTTTTTTCGAAAATCTGCGACAGCAAACAATTCTTAATAGTAGTTTATTATATCATACACACCTCAAGCATAATACAAAATTTCAATTGTTGAATAAATATTGAGAATTAAGGTATACTTTATGTACATTTCAAGGACTAACCTCTCATTAGTAGAATAAGACCCAAACAGAGCAAAAGAAGCACTCAAATCCAAACAATTTGAAATTGGAAGCCAAATAAGACGGCAGGGACAACAACTAAGTTCCATACTTTTCGAGTCCTTTCCGTAATTTCTGTGCTTTAGAATTTTTAAAAATGCTGCTTATGATATGCAATATACTTATTTAAATATTTGAATTTTCTTGACCGGTAAGATTCCTGGAAAATTTATGTTAATAGTTTAAAGATTATAAATATTTCAATACGTTTTTTCTTTGCAAAGAATTCCGAACCATTTGATTGTCACATGATTAATTTGGGTCTGAATACCTTAATTCGTATTTGGATTTGGGAAGAAAAATTTTCGGCAAATTGCTCGTTAAACACGACATTAAGAGAGCAATTTCAGATAATACACTTTTTATGTATCAGGTAATTATTTGCATGAGGTAATAATGTGTGCAAATTTCCTGTTTCTATTGAACTTTGAAATGTATGTAATAAACGCTACATACATTTAGTTAAATTGTCACAATTGAAACAACACTGATGTCATGGTCGCAAATAAATTTTCTAGTGTAAATACCAATGTAAGCTTACTAAAATTCATAGCCCATCAAAAACCAAAAAAAAAAAAAAAAAAAATCAACACACAATCGATCTAAAAAATAGGAATCAATTAAAATGGGCATGACCAGGTGCTCAGTAATTCTAGATAAAAGTTTTAACAATTTTAATCATACGTTGATTTTAATCACAGGGTTAGATTGTCTTTCATGTGACAACGCTGCTAATATTCAGATGTGTTTAACCACTACAGCCAGGTGCAATGATGGTATTGAGGTAAAATATAAATGAATAAATTAGTTTATTACACTTCATGCAGAAATGGCATTTGTCATTGGATAAGAACCATTTGATAATTTGCACTAACGTTTGAAAGCTCCGCCCATTCTTAACAACAGGTATTAAATCGCGCGCTTACATTACAACATTTGATAATTTGTAAAATTAACACACGCTAAACTATCACACGCTAAATAAACACACGCTATGACGCGGTCACCGAAAATATCCTAAGATTGTGGAATTGAAATAGCGGCATTGTCGTAGATTTTGTCGTGGACTTTGCAATTTTGTCGAAAATATTGATGCTTTTGCTGATACGAACAAATTCTTCTTTATTGTTAAATTTACTAATTTTATCACATTATGTGGCAGTTATTGTTGACTTATTGTTGATTTGTTTTTGTTTACAAAATATAAGAGGAATGCCCTATATTATTAATTTGTAAAACTAAAAATACACATAATTTATCATTACTCAAAAAGATGCTGTCAAAATTAAACATTAAAAATATAGTTTTACCTGGCAAATTATGGAATTGTGTTGTTGTTAACTACATGTATATTCTAACGTAATGCTTTTGATGAACATGCAATATAATAAAAACATACTGCACTTGGATGGTAGTTCATCATACTAAGACATTTTTTTTTCTTCGTATGATAATCTAGCATACCAAACTCATCCAAGTGCAGCATGTTTATAACACAAAATCGAAAATCATAAACATATGAATGGAATCAATAGCTATATAGTCATCAATTATTGTTGCCAAATAAATGTAATTTCCACGCTGTCTTAATATAAGATAATCTGTGATATTAATATGAGGTACTTACATGTATATCCTAAAGATGCTTATTTTGAAATCAGTGATATTTGTCAAGTTATTGTGCTTTTGGTCAATGGTACCAAGACGAGAAGAAAAAGAGACATATGAATAAAGTCTTAAAGGGGATTTATAAAATTGCAGCCTCTTTGACATTTAAAGTGGTAAAAGTTATTAACGTCCTACACAGCAAACGGGCTGACATTTAGTCTTTTCATTTTCAAATAGCAGACTGTGACATTTATTTGCAGTTGGGTTCTCTTGACCAAAAAGTTTCATTAAACATGTACAAAAAAAATTGATTTTTTAAATTTTTTGCACAAAATTCAAAATATTTGCCTTTAAATAACATTAACCCCTTTTTGGTTCGTACGTAAAATAACTTTGTTAAACCTTAGATATGTACATGTAGGTGTACATGAATGTCAGCTTACATTATATGTAGCAGATAGTGTGTTGATAAGTTATGTTCGGGTATCTTGTTTTTAAACATGATACGATATTCAGATTACAGCAACAAAATCCTTCCTGTGAAAGCAATTACACAAGAAAAACAGCATCCAAATAACATGTATCTATCTAAACAATAAGTGAATCCGATACGCACGTTGTTTACGTAAGTCATTTGTTCACTGCAAAATGTATGTATAATGTTCCATCTTGTTAATGTATCCGAAATTGCCGTGTACGTCGACTTGTCCCCTGTTGTCTGGCCTCTGATTGTCATTCGTTTCCTTTTTGCAACATAATTACATAGCTTGCAAATTAAATATATTCTCTTGCTCATGTTTGTATTTAAGAAACATCTTATATACATGAATTTATTGTAGGAGTGTTTCTTAGACGTTACTATGCATCCTGATTTGACGGTTGGTTATTCTGCAGGATGCAGATCCAAAGTGGTATATATATTTTCAATTAAAAAATTAAAAACAAAATTTGTTTGCCCAACTGCCCCCTAGATACACGTATTACCATCACTTGGCACCCATCACATATCATTGTTCTGCTCTTCAACGTCTTTAATCGTCATTGGTACCAAGTTGGACAGAAAGCTTAAGGTAAATTTGATGGTACTCGATAAAAGTATGTTTTCTCTTCACTAAAGCAATTATAAATCGGAAACTCATAATTCCTGCTAGGCCATATAATACAATATTAAGGCAACAATTACAGCATGTTTGTATTTTAATTCCCTTCATAATCCTAAGCCAAAGAAAATAGTTTCTCAAGGTTAGGTTAATAAAAATCCTAACTAAAGCAATATTTCTCCTCTATACATGCTATAATTTATTTAGTATCAGGAATTACATTTATAAAAAAAATCTTAATTACAACAAATTTATCTTTTTATGAAAAAGGTATGCAGTCTCATGGTATCTACGCTGGTAGGAAAGAAAAGAGACGCTGTACTTACCTTAGAAAGAAAAAAGAAAAATTTCAACGTATGCGCACAATGTTGTAATAGTCCACCAAACAACGTTACGGGAGTACCTTGCAATGGATACCTGTGCAATAAACGTAAGATTTATAACACAATAGAATATACAATGAATGATCCAGTCTCTATTGTTGAAAAAAAAATTATATTTAAAAGTTTGATAAAGTCGATGTTAATCTTATATTTGGAAATGTATAATAATGTTTACTGAGAGGAGTAGGTACGTTAAGCCCCATATTTGGCCCAAATTTTAGATTGTGTGACACTATAACAAGTTGTTGTGAATATGCTGTTTAATAATCGTCTTTTAATAATTCGTTACTTTTTTAGCATACTTTTCGTCACTTTAACAAAATGAAAGGATATATTTGACTATTTTGACAAGAATTTAATATTTTCGGTAATAAAACTCAATTTTTAGAGGTGTTTTGTTCAAAATAGATATGATTGCACAAAAACATCACGAAAATATTTTAACCAAACATTTGTATCTGATAGGTCTTTGAAAATTTCTTAGTATTTTCGATTTTAAAGCATTTTCTATGTGTCATGTGACCATTGTAGAACTAATTAAACTAAAATTTCTTTTGGATTTTCTTTTTATAGGCATTAATCAATACAAAAAATACAAAATAATAGATATTACCCAATTTTCAGTTTTAGCCAAATTCTTGGGCCAAAACATGGCCTTAACGAGTCTCGTCCTTTGCTGAAATGGCTTAAATTCTAAAACACTGAAATACGGAAAGGCCTCGAAAAGTAACGCACTTAGTAGTTGTCCTTGCCTTACGATCTGGCTTCCCATTTCGATTTGTTTGGATTTAAGTGCTTCTTTTGCTATATCTGAATCTTTGACTTCGGTTCTAATGCTACTGATGAGAGGTTACTCCTGAGGTTACTGTATATATATAGCATACCTTAATAATCCATTTTTTACATATATTATGAAAAAGTAAAAAAATGAGGCAACCAAGCAACAAATATAGAGGCAGCGTTTTGCTAGTTAAAAGATTCAATAAACGCTAATAAAAAATTAACAACTTTTTTTTAAATTTCAATGTTGTATATTTTGGTGAATTTATTGAAGTACCATGAAAATCAATTTAGCATAAACAAATCAACGTAATGTAACTTAATTAAGAGAGCAATTTTTTTTACATCTACTCGTCCTGAATATGCATAAAATAGTTGCTGCTGGACGTTAAGCAACCAACAATCAACAAAAACGTTATCTATAGTTAGTTTTTAATGCAAATATTGTTCTTACATGTATAAAAATGTTTTAAATATCGTGATATTTGATGTTTGAAAAGTACAACTTGAAATTGTTTCATTTATATACACCAACCAATATTAGTAGCTCAAAGTGGTTTTATGTTACAGACTAATGTATTTACTTTCTTAACACTTTGCAATTTTGAAAACTATTATACAGTGGTATGATTTGTTTTGTGGTAATTAACCTGTTTTTAATAAATATGTTATTAGACCCCACGGTAACTGGAAATACTTGTGCCATATGTGACTATATTGACGATCCAAAATCTTGTCCCGTTACCAAACAATGCCTACCTCATGAGGTAAGATAGATGAATATGATGACTAAAGAATACGTAAACAAACATCGCTCTTTTTAGTACTTAAGAATATCAAAAAATCAAGTAGAAAGTGTTTATTGCAGAAAGAAAGTGGCTTGCAGTGAAATTTAAGTATTTTCAATCATTGTTTTCTATTTTGTCAACAATCTATTTGATAAGAGAAAGAAATGCAATGCACTTACTTTTTAAGAACTTGGTCAGTGAACAACAGAAATCTTATAGACTGTGGAAATAGCTTAACGAGAAATTATTCAGTGCACAATCCAGGAAAGATGTGAATTCTGTCTTAAAGGTTCGGTCTAATATATTCTGTGGCATATATTCCATATTCTTTCTTTTAAATGTATATCAAATGTACTCACAAATCACATCAACTCAAAGACAGAGAACATAATCCCCATGCTTAGTTATGTGTAAAGTCGAAATAACTAAGGTCAAACAACAAAGTTTAAACCTGCAAATAACAACGTCATCCAGGATTTTATCGATAGAGGGTTGCAGCTGACAAGAAAGCTACCGAGCCAAGGGTTCTCAAGGAAAGATAAGAGTCATCACGTCGGAAGTTTTTCGGTCGCCATCATGATTTGGTTGACCGGTACGAAAGATCTATTTCAAATATGGCAATGGATATCTTTCTACTGTCATGACTACAAATCCTTCATAAACCGGTTGTGACTTACATTGATAATGACTATACACCGGCAACACGACGGGTTCCACTAGTCTGAACTTACCCCACGTTTTATTTTATCGGGGTTCGTGTTACTCTTGCCTTAGTTCCCCATGTTGTGTCTATAATATTTGATTTAAGTAATGTAGAGTGAAGTCATTGTATTGTTTATAATGGCGCGGTATTAGCGTTAAAAATGAAAAGTTCTGCCTAGCCTTAAATATTTATGCCTAGCCTAAAATAAAGTTATGCCTAGGAAAAACTATTTATGCCTAGCCTAAAGTATTTATGCTTAGCCTAAAGTATTTATGCCTAGGCATAAATAAGGTTATGCCTAGGCAAAACTATTTATGCCTAGCC
>JAULBM010347706.1:0-12279 GCA_032357055.1 Geukensia granosissima | reverse complement strand
GCAATCACTCAAAAATCCAGTCGTGTACAGGTAACATGGAACGGCGAGGCTCGTGGAATATTGACCCGAGTTACATATCCCTGTGTTTCTTAGTCCCAGGTTTGGATAGATTGTCAAACCGGTTATAGTCTACACGTTTGACTTGTATTATTATTTCCGAACGCAACCCAGCTTTTTGTTAACTTCCGGATTTTATTCGCATACCGGTTTTGTATATTATTTGCACCCGGGAGGAAATCGGTGAAGTGGCTTATTTTCCCGTCGATAATCTTGTGTAATATTACTATTAATCCCTGAAATCTCCTTAAATTTTATCTTTTGTTTAATAATACAACATACGACACGTTCAGTGTCACATTTCAGCAATTCTAAACGAGTTTTATGCTGATGATAACATTGAACAAAAGACCTTTGTCAAACAGTAAACAATAATACTGCCATTTCTGGCTGCATTCCATTTGTATGTTAATATGAAATGTTCTTGAAAACACTTTTATATTGATGTCCTAATGGTGGTTGATTTTATCTATATTTTTCATATCACCTGAATGGTTGATGACGATGTGAATCATGTAAACTGTGATATATTTAAATATAAATATCTGTTTGAATTCTGTTAATAGAAAAAAGGCTTAAAAATAAGTGTACACAATAAATTTGTACTGAATAATTGATTTATCCAGCAATTCAGTGTTTTATTATACAAATATGAGTGTATGAATAGAGCAAAGTGGTGTTCCAATAGTAGCATAATATACATGTAGTCTCCTGTTATCCCAATGCATTATGAGCAAGCCGAAATATTAAATGCTGAAAGCAACTGACTGGTGTCTTCAAATTTGTCAGCATTCTATAGAAATGTTGAAATGATTCAATAATTTTAGAAAGAAAATCGTCCATTTTTTTTACCTTTTAAGAATTGCAGGATAAAAAAAATTACATGAACATTGAGAGAAAATATATTAAATTCATTTGTACTCACTGCGATATGGGTAAAAAATGCTCAGTGAAGCCTCATAATATATTACTCATTTCTAAAGCTCATGCAAATTGATATTTGAAAGTAATATGCATGTTCAGATATCTTCACAATGCATCCAGTGTGCATATTTTTAAATACTTTATCTTGGTCAAACTTTAGCACTTCTGCCAAAAATGAAGATGGTCATCCCTCAACCTTCAATCTCTGTAGAGATATTTAGGGGCAGATAATAGTATGTAAAACATGAACTGGTGACCTTTGAAGAATAATTCTTTCTTCTGATTAAGAATAAATACACATTCCACAAAAACTTGACATAGAGTATAGATATAAGCAATTACAAATCTGCGACTTCTCTTTAACCTCTCAGCAGAAGTAAACCGCACTGTCATATAATTGTCATTATGACATCCATACATGTTAACCCTCTTGATTTATGCGGGTTGGCTTTCGCTATTATGCCTGGTCTTCAGCATGCTAATGAGACATTGTGACTAACTTCCATTGGGTCTCATTTTTTTTTAAAACTCCAAATAAGACCTGAATTGGGTCCATTGAATAAGTTTAAAAGGTATCATTTTGAAGACTTGTTTATTGAGTTTTGAGTTTTTTTAGATTTAATTTGAGTTCTAATAAATTATTTATGATTTTGTTCTGAGTCATTGAGTCTAAGTTAAATGAAACTTGTGTAACTATATTTATTCTAAATCTAATTTTTTGCATATTTAAAATACAGAATAATTTAACTTGTTAATTTGCAATTTATTTAATTTAGTTATTGTTAACTGAAATTGTTACTTGTTTTATTATTAAATAATTAATTTTTACAGACGACTTGGTTATAATTGATATAATTAATTCCAGCTTTAGTTTTCAGTGTACTATGTCTTTTGTTTCATTTTGTTTGCCATGGTATTGTCAGTGTTGTGATTTAACATTTTCCTTCTACCCCTTTGGTATCTTTGAATTCCATATTTTGATTTTATTTAAGGATGTAGTATCTGCCACCTAGTGGAAGACTCACTACTAAGTGTTAGCAAAGCAATGTAATATTTTAGGGTCAGGTAGCAAAAACAAAACTATATGGTAAATATCTTAACTTCAATGAGACTAAGAGAAATTATATTTGTGTGTTTATTTTCATATTGCAAATGAAATGAAATGGCAGCTCGGATTTCTTATTATACATCAAACCCTAAAAATTTGGTTTCTTTTATTACAGGTGAAAGATAGGCAAGCATGCCGTGTGTTGATAAGGGGTAGATTGGACTTATGCTGTTCCTGCCATGGTTGACCGGTCTTCCCACGGTCTTTCCCGTATCCCAGTCCCTGTCAAATCTTCTAATGTTGTGCCAAATGGAAGCTTAGATTTGAAGATTGCTGACCAATCCTTTCATGGAAACTCTAACACAGCAATTGAAATTGGAAATGGTCATTCTAGTTGTAATGGAAAGAAAGAGAAAGGATTTGAAACATTTGTTATGACAGGAGAAATGATCATTAGAACAACAGCACCACAAAAGTCTCGCCGAGATGCCTCTAGTAGAAATGCTTCTGATAGTTCTGATTCTTGTGTTACAGCAGACCTTGAAGGCCCTCCTCAATCTACCATTGATATAGTAGATGATTCACCAAAGTTGGATCGGAACTTTCAGAGGTCAGCTGAATCAGGGTTCGAAGATCAAGGACAATTATCAGCCTCTAGTACACTGGAGTTACAGAACACATCTAAAAATTGGGAGTTAAAAAATGTGCAAGCTTTGTCAAATACAGGTTGTGATGTTATGAGTCAGTCCCAGTCGTCTGCAGCCAGTAGTACGATATCTTCAGTCTCGTCTGACATGAAGTCTGATATATCTGAACAGACAGTCATTCTCAATGAAAGTGATTCTGGCCTCATATCTCCACAAGATGAAAGCCTTAAAGATGAAGAAAGTTTTGAAAGTGAATTTAAATCTGAGGAGGTTTTAACATCAATATCACAGCAGTCAGAAACATATGAAGTGTCGGAAAAACATGTTAAAACCAAAATTGTAACTAGTAAAAGTGCAGAAAAAATTATTGTGGAAAAGTCAGGTCACCAACAGCATGTAAGAACAAGTAAGAGTCAAGAACTTAAGTCAGGGGCGGAGTTTTCTGTGGTGGATATTGACATTGATGATAATATGGCATATTCTCTAGACCAGATACCTCAACATGGGTCACAGTCTATAGAAACTATAGACAACCATGTCTCTCGGAGCCTGCACAACTCTCCTGATCACCGTGACCATGTGTCACGGATGCATAACTCTCCTGATCATCAAGACCAAATGTCACGGAGCCTTCATAGTTCTCCGGAACATCGCAACAGTGACAAAGCATTCATACCAGGATTTATCAGTATTGACATTAAAAAGGGCAAAGGGGTACAAAATGATGAGATTGATTTAGATTATAATCAATATGACAGTTCACCAGAACATTACAGCTATTCTCCACAGAGCCACAACCACTTAAACAACAGCAGGGAGGGCTCTCCTAATACTAGTATTTCTTCAAACCATTCAGATAGAGACTCGTTTGATCCTTCACGAGATCCTAATTTATTAGAATATCAACCTCCCTCCACTAACGTTGACCAACCATCAGCACAACGTCTCGCCAAACGTTTATACCAGTTAGACGGGTTCAGAAAATCGGATGTTTCAAGACACCTTAGTAAAAAGTAAGTTGAATACTCCTTATTAATTGAGTTATTTTGCATTTTTATAAAGGTATTGATGTTACTGAAACCTGCCTTATGTTATTTGGTGGATGGCTGTCTCATGGACAATCATGCCACATCACCAATTTTTATACTTCCCCATCCCATACATGTCGCTTATCAATTCCAATTACAAATTCAGTAATATGATGTCTAACTTATGATAGTAGCAAATTATGTCAAATCCAGAAAGTACTTTACTAACTACTGTTTAAACAAGAAGAAAGTCAATGTGTTTTAGAGGGGTAAGAAGCCTCTGTCATGTCTGTCCTGTGTCAAGGGAACAGATAAGAAAATTACAAACAAGCATCCACTGTCCTGTGTCAAGGGAACAGATTAGAAAATTGCAAACAAACATCTGCTGTCCTATGTAAAAGGGACAGATAAAAAAATTACAAACAAGCATCCGCTGCCCTGTGTCAAGGGAACAGATAAGAAAATTGCAAACAAGCATCCGCTGTCCTGTGTCAAGGGAACAGATAAGAAAATTGCAAGCAAGCATCCACTGTCCTGTGTAAAAAGGACAGACATGACAGATTTTAAAAAATGCAAACAAGCATCCGCAGTCTTGTGTCAAAGGGACAGATAAAAAAATTACAAACAAGCATCAGCTGTCCTGTGTAAAAGGGACAGATAAAAAATAACAAACGAAACAAAAAAAAACAACCTGTTGTAGGGTCTGAAAAACATATACCTATTGAAATGTTTTTGATCAAGACAGACTATCTCTGTTGATTATTGTGCTCAAACAACTACAATTAAATATGGGTTGTTTGGCATGTTAAGTAGGTAATTTTTCTTCTGAACGGACAAATGTAACTTACTGTATTTTAATTTAGGTAATTTTTCTTCTAAACAGACAAATGTAACTTACTGTATTTTAATTTAAGAGTCTTATAAGGATATACCAACTCTTATCATTTGAATGTTATAAAAAATAGATTTTTAGCATTGAACTTTCATTTGACAGGAATGATTTTAGTAACTTAGTTGCAGAAGAATATTTGAAGCTGTTTTCCTTTGAGGGGCTCTCGTTGGACATGGCACTTCGACAATTTTTACAACAATTCTGTTTATCTGGTGAAACACAGGAGCGAGAACGTGTGCTGGCACATTTCTCCAGGCGATATTGTGAATGTAACCCTGGTATTTATAACTCTGAAGGTAAGTTAGCTTTTAAATATCTGAAATTTACATGACCCCTTACAAAACTATATCCAAAATAGTAAAAGCACAAAATGTTTAAGTAGTTGTCCTCAATTTATAACTCAGAAGGTTAGTTAGCTTTTACAAATATATATCTGAAATTTACGCCTTTCAAAGCTTGATATCCAAAATAGTTAAAGAACAAAATGTTTAAGAAGTTGTCCTCAATTTTGGAGGAACCAATTTAGGTTTGCCCTTAATATGTGACCAACTTGTTTACATCACAGAATATTTGAAGTTAACAGTTTGCCAGCCAATCGGGAATCAAGTATCACTACCTTGTGACTTCTTTCAAAACTCTATATCCAAGGCGGGAAATGTTTTAGCAATTGTCCTCAATTTTGGACAAACCAAATACGTTTGCCCTCGATAGTTTGATCAACTTGTTTAAATCAACACCTGTGCGTCAGTTTTTATCAAAATAGAAATCGACCAGCGCAGTTTCTTTGAAGTTATATTGTTAGACAGATTGTTTGAACTAGAATTAACTTTTCACATTTGGTTTTTACTTTTAATAGGCAGAATTTCATACCTTTATTTAAAGTTAACAAAGTTTAACTTTTCACCTTATTTTGTAAATCTATCGTTAGCCATTCTTCTAAACGGACAAATGTCACTCTATCGTTAGCCATCCTTCTAAACGGACAAATGTCACTTACTGTATTTTAATTTAAGAGTCATCATTTGACCTTGACCTCATTTTCATGGTTGTATATCTTTGCAAAAAAAAAAAATTGAAAATCTGCTCCAAGTTTTTACATTCAAGTCCATTTCTCAACAACTGTTATACCTAGACCCACCACATTTTGTTTGTAGTTAGATCTTGGTAATTGTCAGTCTTTTATATCACATTTGACCTTAACCCTAATTTTCATGGATGAGTGACTTTGTCAATTTTGTAACAAGTGTTCACATTCAAGTCTATTTCTCAAAAACTGTTGAATCTAGCTTCAATATATTTTGTCTGTAGTTGAATAGTATTTGCCAGTCTGCTGTATGACATCTGACTTTGACCTCATTTTGTGGCCATATTTTCACTAATAAACTTTATCTTTTTTTAGATTCCTGTCACACATTAACTTGTGCAATAATGTTACTGAATACAGATTTACATGGTTCAGTAAGTATGATCCTTGATAAGGCCCCATCAAGTTACAATAATGTAACTGAATACAGATTTACATGGTTCAGTAAGTATTATCCTTGATAAGGTTCCCATCTAGTTACAATAATGTTACTGAATACAGATTTACACGGTTCAGTAAGTATTATCCTTGATAAGGCCCCATCAAGTTTCAATAATGTTACTGAATACAGATTTACATGGTTCAGTAAGTATAACTCTTGATAAGGCCCCATCAAGTTACAATAATGTTACTGAATACAGATTTACATGGTTCAGTAAGTATTATCCTTGATAAGGCCCCATCAAGTTACAATAATGTTATTCAATATAGATCTACATGGGTCAGTATGTGTTATTCTTGGTAAGGCCCCATCTAGTTACAATAATATTTTTGAATACAGATTTACATGGCTCAGTAAGTATAATCCTTGATAAGGTCCCATCTAGTTACAATAATGTTACTGAATACAGATTTACATGGTTCAGTGAGTATTATCCTTGATAAGGCCCCATCAAGTTACAATAATGTTACTGAATACAGATTTACATGGTTCAGTAAGTATAATCCTTGACAAGGCCCCATCTAGTTACAATAATGTTACTGAATACAGATTTACATGGCTCAATAAGTATGATCCTTGATAAGTTGATTTTTACAACCAACACTGAAGAGATTGTCCTTCTGTTTCTTGATTTCTCATTAGGAATAATTTTTTATTTCAATTTTTTTCACAATTTTGCATTGTTTTTGAAAACATAGGTGTTTTATACTTTGATTCATTACTACTGTGTGTGATAATGGCAGTATTCTTAAGGTTTCAAATCTAAAAAGCTCCATCCAAACTGCCATTTGTGTTATAAAAACCTTGGTCCAAACTGCCATTTTGTGTTGAGATGGATGAGAATCCACAAATTAGCATAATATGGTCTAACTATCCAGAGATACACTAAAAGGTCAGTCTGTAAGAGTCCAGATAAATGACCCAAAGGGTTGGTCTGAAATAGTCTAGAGAATTGACCCAATAGATCTGTCTGCAATCATCCAGTGTAGTCAGGTCAGTCTGAAATATTCCAGAGTAGTGGTAAATAGGTAAAGTAACATAATTTTGATAGACAATAAAATGACTCATTTATCAAGTGTGTCAGTTTAATGAATTATAGTTCAAACACACATGCACTCACAAAATATTTAAAATTTTGTTCATCATTTGTTTATCTGTTTCTTATTTTAGAATATTGGTAAAAGGATGGCATGTTCAGAGTTCATTGACAATCTTGCAGAGTTAAATGATGGTGAAAACTTTCCTAAGGAATTATTGAAGAACCTTTACTACAATATTAAACAGGAGCCATTAGAGTGGGCCTTGTAAGTTTGTTTACTACAATATTAAACAGGAGCCATTAGAGTGGGCCGTGTAAGTTTGTTTGTTTACTACAATATCAAACAGGAGCCATTAGAGTGGGCCTTGTAAGTTTGTTTGTTTACTACAATATTAAACAGGAGCCATTAGAATGGGCTTGTAAGTTTGTTTGTTTACTACAATATTAAACAGGAGCCATTAGAGTGGGCCTTGTAAGTTTGTTTGTTTACTACACTATCAAACAGGAGCCATTAGAGTGGGCCTTGTAAGTTTGTTTGTTTACTACAATATCAAACAGGAGCCAATAGAGTGGGCCTTGTAAGTTTGTTTACTACAATATTAAACAGGAGCCTTTAGAGTGGGCCTTGTAAGTTTGTTTGTTTACTACAATAATATTAAACAATATTAAACAGGATCCATTACTATTAGCGCAGTTCACTACAGAAATGGTTTTTTTTTCAAATTTATTATATTTTAAGCTGTTTAAGATGGACCCATACTTCATGAAAATATCAGTCTTAGGCATTGATAAATAGTTATCAGTTTTTCAAATTTATTTGATGGTTTCTCCAAATCTGGGCAAGATGTATTGTCTTTGGGATTTTATATGGAGAAGGGAGATAACTCATTTTTGCAGGTCTTTTAAATTAGCTAGAAACAGCCCCTTTCATGTCTTAAGACCATTTTTTGGGTTATTTTTTGATAGAATAAGTATAATTCACAGTTTTAAAACATATTTAAAGTGATATAATCATTAATTTTAAAGCACCAAAATTGCTTAAGAAATTTCCCCATTCAAATCACATTTTCGCTGACGTTAAAAATTCTGTGAAAGAGGAAAAAAAATATTTTGCACTATAAATAACTACATACCCAGGTACATTTTCAGTAAAAAGTACCTAGATCACATTACAAAATTACAAAATTTAACAGAAATTCACCCAATCTGGTTAGAGACTACCTAAATTACACTAAATATACTAAGTTATAATGCATGCAAAAAATATACTTCTCTAATGAATGCTCGCAGTTACTGAAAGGAAGCTTCGAGTGAGATTCCTGAAGAGAAGACATCAAGCCTCTCAACACATGATGTCATCAAACACAGTTTGTCAAATAATTTTAATACTGTGTTGTAAATAAACTTGAGGAAAGACAAGGTGGATGCAATACATTTATTGATATCTAAATGAACAAAAACAATTTTTAATGTTCTGACTACAATGTTGAACCTGTACCTTGTGTCCATTAGATTGTTTAATGAAATAGTGAGATTCAATGGATCATTTTTAAATTTGAATGCTTTTTATGTTATGTTTCCATAGAACATAGGATGTGATATCCATATTACGCTTCAGAATTTTATAGTCGTTCTTATAAATAATTTGGATGAGAAACAAAATAAAAAAATGGGGGACAAATAATTTTGTAGAGTTCTGCAATCAAACATGGATTGGGGATGTGTGTGCTAGCTGCTGTTTTATTTTAATAAAAAGTCTTAAACTGTTGAATGTTTCTAGATGGAAATGTTTTGGTTGCATTTTAAAATTACACAGATGATTGAACTAAGTGATAGCAAGACATAGATTTTGCCATTATACTCAAATGAGTATTAGGGTGTATCGTTAGTATCTCATGGGGTACACTACTCATAAAGACTGTCCTTGCAATTTTAAAATTGGGGTATAAAAAATATTCATTTATCTCGACGTAAGATACAGTGAACCACTTTACATTCAATTTTTGTGGATTTTAAGGACAATCCAACCCACGAATTGTAAAACCAAACAAAAAGTTCTATTTTCAAATGAACACAAGATTAAACTTATTAACAATAGTCGACATTATTTTAACTTACAATAGACAGGTAATCAATAACAGTCAGATAAACAGAGACTTCAGTCAATCAAATTTTTTTGTTGAAAAATTAGTTTTCCCACAAAAATGTCTTTTCTTCTATATCTACAAAAATTGATGTCAACTGATGTAAATGAATTTACAAAACTTTCATATACTAAACTGTCTTTGTCATTTTAAGAATATTTTCTTCCTTTATATTGTTCAGTACTTTAGAGCTTGTATCTGATCAAAATGAAATTATGTTAATTACAGAGATTATCCAGAGGAAGAGACTAATCAAGTTGAAGAGAAGATGGCCCCAGTATCAGCCACCATGCCACAAAATGTTCCCATGGGAACGAATCCATTCCTTGATGTAAGATGATGATATGATTATAAGGAATAGTTTTCCATTTCTGTCTATTATATAACTAGGATAAAACTTATACCAAAAATAAAATCTATAGAGTAATTTAACCAATATGATTATAAAAAACCGTTTACAAGTTATTATTTCATACAAAAGTGCTTCAAAGAAGAGGGGTATACTGTTTTAGCTCTGTTCATGGGTCCTCTAAATCACAGAAATATTTTCATAACATATTTAACGGAACTAAACAGCCACTTTATATTTGTATGCGGTAAGCGTACTGGCCTTGAGGGTGGAAGGTTGTGGTTTTGGATTTCCAGCCATGTCAAACAAAGACATTAAAACTGGTATTTGCTGCATTTCTGCTAAGCAGGCAGCATTAAGGAGTAAGAGCAAAGTCTGGTCAGTCCAGAGTTGGAATAATGTATCTGGGTAAAGTGGCATGTCTTCCTGTGGACTGAGCTGGCACATTAAAAATCCTGCTCAGCATGTCTGTCTAGTACAAAGCAGGGTTCATTCATCATCACTCATCATAAATATGCTCTTGTTCTGATTATGTGTGAAGTATTTGCCGATGGACATTTAGCACCATTCAATCAGTCAATTCAATCAATATATTTGTATGCACAGTATTCTCCCTAGAATTTTTTGATAGCTCTGTGATACACGCTTGGAGTATAATGTTTCTGAAGGAATGTCCTAATGCAGGGGTGGCGTCAAGTTGCAGAGAACACATTTATATTGCTCACTGTTAAATTATAACTTTGCAACTGCTTTCTTCACAGAAATGTCCATATATTCATTTATGCCTTAAATTGAAAAATAAAATCTTATAAATTGAGGCACGGGTCTCAGTCTAAAATATAGGCCAATTCAGCATGTTCAGTGAGAAGTTGCCCACAGACATCTTGTTCATCAAATTTTGAGCATTTCATTTCATTGTCAGATTTGGTGTTGAAGAACACTTTATGAAATTTGACAGTTTAATTTTACTTAGGTACCTGATCCTAACCGGGCTACAGAGTTTAAACATGGATATGTGATGAGAAAATGTTGTAAGGAACCAGACAAGAAAAAAAGTAAGTTATTTTAAAATTGGAGGTCAGACTTTGAAGTAGAAAGGGTCATTGTGTTAAGAAGAAAAGCAGTTTTAAAGGGTTTTTCAGTGGGTGTGTTTCATTGAAAGCAGTCTGTTGTGCCTATTACCTTTTAAGCAGAAGACAAGCAATGTATTAGAATATTTTTGAAAATATTTTATTCCTCGTTCAACCTCAATTTTCTGTCACTTACAAAGTAATATTTCTGTATCTCTTACAGTTTCTTAGTTAAAGGGAATGAAAGCTACCAAAATGTATTTGACCAGCCACATTTGTAATAAGCAGAATATTATCAAATGAGCAATGCAGGCTCTTTTGGGCATCTGATTCAAATCTTCTTTTCTTCTCCATAGAGTTAAAGAGGATGGGATATGTAATTCTATTTAGTTTACAAGATGCCTTCTTTTCTTCTTTAGCTTCATTCGTTAAAACTCTCTCCAGATTATATAATTTACTAATTAAATTTACTAATTATATCCTAATTTTTTAGCTCCATTAGGAAAAAGGGGATGGAAGATGTATTATGCCAGTTTACAAGATACAATGTTGTACCTGTATAAAGATCAACATATGATGAAGAAAGGGCAGCTACCAGAAGGTTCCCAGAATGCAATACGAATCCATCACAGCCTAGCCATTAAAGCTGCTGATTATACCAAAAAACAACATGTCTTTAGATTATACACAGCCGACTGGGCAGAATTTTTATTTCAAACTAGGTAATGTTCTATAACTGAATACTGGTAGGCTCTGTGCAATAACACCTCCTCTTTCAACCCTCCCATTATGATACCCCACCTCTGAAGAAGAGGCAAGTGTACTGTTTTAGTTCTGTACATCTGTCCTTACCATCAGAAACAAATTTTTTATTAACATATTTCTCAGGAACAACTGGTGACAGCCACCAGATAATTTTTATGTGGCCTCAGCTAGGAGTTCCATACCATAGCTTTCAGACCAAATTCCTGTTTACCAACTTGTTTTTTATAAATTTGGAAAAATAAAAGGTAGATACCCGATTATTTAAACACTTATACACACTTTGACATCATAGAATACATATTTAAAACAAGTTCTTCCAAAACAAAAATAATACACGTCATTTTTAAACAAATACTACCAGATTTCACCAAAACAACAAGATTTAGATGGCTTGGGCAATTTTTATTGGTTTATTTATCTGAAAATTAGGATATTTTATTAGCCCAAAACATAGTATAAAACACATACATCTAGACTGACTTGCACAAATAAATCTAAAAGTAAGATTTAACTTAAATTCTTGAAATCAGATCTTTTGATTGGTAAATGTTAGATTTAAGTTCAGATTTAAAAAAAACAATTTGAGATATTTCTGCTCAGAAATAGAAGCTTGATAAACATACAATGTTGAAGCAAGCAAATGAAGGTCCAGAATTTTAGTTGTTATAAATGGGGCAAGTTGTTCAGACATTTTAAGTGAGTCAGACCTGTAACTTTTTATACGACCGCAAAAATTTGCGGTCGTATTATGGTATGATGCTGTCGTCGTCGGCGTCGTCGTCGGCGTCTG
>JAULBM010347695.1:0-22313 GCA_032357055.1 Geukensia granosissima | reverse complement strand
ATTGTACTCGTATTGAGGTGATTAATGAAGATCTTACGTTTTGAATGATTCTAGCTCGATTGATAAATGAGAATGGGGGATTGGGCTTCGGTTAAAATTACCCTTCCTCATTATTTGCCGATATTTCTAGAGTCATCTAAAAGTTAAATTTGATTTTAACCATATTAAACTTAATGGATATTAACGGAAAATGAACTTGTGTTGTTGTTTTTAAACATCCTCATGGTCGCACATTTTCAACTTTGGCGAAACTGTACTGCTCCAGTTAGACAATGGTTTTATTCCAGTCGCTCGTTCCAGTCTGGTTTGATGATAAAAAAGAAACACAAAATCAAATTTGCACATGGAGGTAGTTTTTATAACATTGTTTTGAGGTCTTTGATTGTTGTCTTCTTGGCTCTTTGATCGATAGTTCATCAAGGCTCATTTTGGGCATTGTTTTGTTATATTTTTGTCCTACACGCTGTCAATCACTTTTGTTTATGGCAGTTGCATTATGCCTTTTTCTTTAACTGTTATTGGATTTTTTGTACTCAATAGGGCCGGACGTATTTTGGTTCAGTGTCTTGGCTTGGGAGAGTTGGGTTTGTTGCCAGTTGTGTTTGAATTTTGAAGCAGTTGGTAGAAACAGCGAGTATTTTTTCGAGGTCATAACATTTCGTTGTCTCTTGCTTATATGTAATTATCTGTGTATTACGTATCAAAATAAAAACTTAAATCTCAAGCAGTTGGTTTTTGAAGTTTGTTTTTGACGTTTAGTCACACCAATGTGCAGAGTTAAAGGAATAATTGAATGTGTTTTTAACTTATAATCACACCAATGTACAGAGTTAGAGGGATAATTGAATGTGTTTTTGACGTGTAGTCACATCAATGTACAGAGTTGGGGGATAATTGAATGTGGGTTTGACGTGTAGTCACACCAATGTACAGAGTAAGGGGGATAATTGAATGTGTTTTTGACGTATAGCCACACCAATGAACAGAGTTAGTGGATAATTGAATGTGTTTTTGACGTAAAGTCACACCAATGTACAGAGTTAGGGGATAATTGAATGTGTTTTTGACGTAAAGTCATACCAATGTGTACATTAGTTAGGGGGAAAATTGAATGCTCAGACATGTTTAACCCTGCCTCATACTACATTTATATCTGTCTTAAGCTAGGTACCCGAGCTCACAATTTATTTGTGTAGACTTTTACAGATTGTTGTAGGGTGTGGATATGTTTCTTTTTTTTGAAGGCCGTAGGACGACCGGTAAATGTTTTCTATTTACACATAGGGGTTGGCTGTCTCAAAGACAATAATAAAACATTTCAAAATCTTCCATCGGAACATTTGGGGGCAAATATATTAAAAATGTTAGTATTTTATAATTGTTTCGCTTTTGTAGGAATTAACCTGATCCATAGGTCAAGCACTCCGTTAATACAATCAATCATTTTACTAATATTACCACTGTTTTAAGCAGTTGTCAAGAATATATTTAAAAAACATTTTAATAGAATAAAAAACATGATTTTTTGACAAAATATTGATAGACACTTAAATATTCTTGGTCGTAGATAGAACGACTGATACAACTAACTTCTAATCTCATACACCATGAGCGCCCGGGGTATAGAAATAGGCCGTTCGGTTTTTTCGCCTGTAGGTAGAGGCCTGCTTAAGGGGCGCCATAAAATCGAGCGGGACGTACAAATACTTGAACTCCGCTTCGTTAACATTGGGCCGGGGAAAGAAAAGGCCCTATGTATCTCCTTCCTGGAAGTACTAGTCCTCTAAAAGAGGCGTCCCTTTGTTGAGGATGTCTAAATACAAAATCCTATCAGAGGGAGACGTTAAAGACCCCCCTTTTTAAGGAAATGCCACGTCCTCAGAAAACGCTAACAGCTCATTTTGAGTGGTCTATTATAAGGCTAAATATTCCGCCCCTATATAACCAGCAATTTTTTCAGTGGCAGTCCAAAAATCTTACAGTCCCTTGCTCACAGTCTGAAAATAGAACATGACGTCTCGGAGTACCACGGTACATGGTTCATTATTATTGACAAAATATATTAATATTTTCTGTTGCAAAACTCTTTTTTTAACGATACGTGTTACAGTATTATTGACAGAAACAATTGCATACATTATTATTAATAATAAGCATTCATGTTCTAAACAGGTGCCCCAGGAAAAGATGGACAACCGGGTCTACCAGGTACGTTTGAATTACCTTTGATGATTATTATCTATTTATCATTGATTATACTTTTATGATTAGTATGCGTCAATAAAAAATCATTTATTTCTCATATAACAACAGCGCATCATAATTTCCATTACTAGTTTCAATTGTAAAACCGTCAAATAGCTGAGGTTTTATCCCTTGACTGCACATGGTAAATATCCTTTCAGTGGATTGATTGTCTAATTACGGGATTGTTTCTTGGAGTGCTTCTATTAACTATATTTTGATCTTGGTGCTCATTTGTTTTGGTTTAAATGCTTCTGTAAGACGTTACTTCCTGTTCAGAATGATCAAATTTTCTTTGCTCGTATAACATTAATACATTTTTATATTTTAAGTTTTGTTATTGTTCTAGAAGGTAGTGCCTTGTTCATTTCATTGCCTATATGACAAACACTCATTGGAATTAAGCTTTTTATTTTCAACGGAGAGTAGTACTATTCTGTAATTACTCAACCGATCTTAGAGCTGTCGAATCTATTTTTTTTTAAATATTTCGAGAAAAGATTATTGCGCGTCTTTATATAATTAATATCTTGCTTATTCTAATTTTTGTGTCTTTTTAGGCAGACCAGGAATGAGAGGCCTGACTGGTAAGATATATTAGTTTTATAACTTGTTATTATTAAATGAAGTTTTGATTATCAATAAGTTATTAAATACAGCCAAAACTGATTGAATTAAGATAATCGCATAATTACTTAATACTCAAGATCAATGGACCATGAGAGGACGGAGAACCCATTGGAAGAAATGAATTCACAGGATCCAATCATTATCATAAAAAAACTCCCTGAAAATAATCATACACCCTGATGGGTCACAAACAGTCAAAGAAAAATTGAATCAACATTATAATAGTGAGGACATATAGTGACTTCCTTCCATATAGCGGGTTCTATGGCATCAGGGCTTTGCGTGCTATTTAACTTATTTCGACCGCCATTGTGAAAAAAATAATTGCTGCAATAACATAGACAACCGCTTTATCCGTTATCGTCTTTATTCTCCCATTAATTTTTAAATCTAATATATATGTAATTCAGTACGAAATTTGCTCTTTTTTCACTTTTACAAAACGTTGTTTATTTGCAGTTTGTGCATGTTTGTGTATAGCTGTATACTAAATAGTGCCTAAAAAGTATGTTTCACTGAGCTGAGTCTCTCACTTTTGATTTAATAAAAAAAAAATTCTTTGAGATATTTTAATTATTCTTATAAAACGCAACAGAGAAAAAGTTCCGGTAAATTTTGTATATTTCGATATTTTTATACATATTCTTAGTTTTTCTCCACTCATATGGAAAATTGGGAAAATTGGCGTTTTCATTATAATCATTTTTGCTCCCAGGATTTCTGAATTTTAGTGAATAAAAATTGTTTTGATATGTTTTATATCTATTGGCATATATGTATACGTTGTGCCAGAAAAGATAAGCTTGACGGTACCAGAAATGCAGGAATTTAGACGTTGTCGGAACTTTAATTTTTCACAAAAATCAGCAATTTCCACATGAGCACAGTACAATCAACTACACCTGAGATATTTCGAACACTAAATTCTATTGCCGGTAAGATAGTTTAATCTCATTCTAAATTTCCTTTTAGGATTCTGTTATTGCTTAAAGAAATATTTGCCAAAACATGAGAGACTCAGTTCAGTGAAACATACTTTACCAGTATTTATTTCAATGTTTATTTAATAATGATGATTAATGTATTTCAGGACGACCAGGAGAACCAGGTTTGTGCCTATCTATTATTATTTAAATAATTTTCATTTACAGCTTACGAAATGGATTGTCGTGAATAGTTATTTGTTTAAAATGATACTGTTCAATTAAAAAAAAAGAGTTCGGCTTTATTAATCGATGCTACTAGTTGTCTGTCTTAATTCTCTCATTTCAATCTTCAAAAGTAAAATTTAATTTTGAGGCACTAACAACATATATTCGAAAGCTTTGTAAAAAAGACATCAAACTGCAAAACTTTCTAATACCTTTTTTTGTTTTGTTTTTGTCCAATGTATAACTAATGTGTTTTTTAAAGATGAGATTGTTTCTTTCTACAGGTTCACCGGGAACAAATGGTACTGTTGGACCAAGAGGTTGGAGAGGTATTTATGAAACATTGTATTGTATATTGGATATGGATTTGTTCGATTAATATTTCGTATTTTTCATAGAATCGTCATCCACTATTAGAATTTAAGATATCATTTCTAACACACATTACAACACCAGAAAAAGGATAACACCCTACGCTATGTAATATTACAGCGGGAATGCTGTTTGAGGTATCATATAAAAATTATGCACTGAAAGAGATAATGAATATTTTTAAAATGATGTACGGTATATAAAAGTTATATTTCAACTACATATTAAAACAAAACAGTACAAGTAACTTACTAACTGACAGATACGATTTAGGGCTAGAATTTAGAATTGCTTGCATTCAAATTATTCGAAAACCTTCTTGGACAAACTATATACGGCAAAAGTAAATGGAAGTGTAGAATAAACTGCGTGATATGATTGTTTCTCTTATGATTCAGGTATTTCATCCGCTTTTTGCATGAGCTGAAATTTTAAGAATATAACGATATTTGTAAATTTATCACCAAGTGATAAAGCAGTTACTCGCAGTTGATTGATCTATCCTGTGATCAGATGGAATTATGGAATTTTTCTAATGGCCGGATTGGTGAATTCTCGCTCTGCAGATCCTCGTTTACTCCGCGCGTCCATTCCAAGCAGAAATAGGTTATATAAAACAGACTTGACCATAAGAGAAACATGTTTCACAATACGTGGGAGCTATTAATCGCTTATTGACTCTCTTTATTAACTTCCAAAATATTTATTTCAAACTTAAATAACATGAGTTGATAACCAGGGATATACAGTTCCCACTTGTTGTGAATCCTAATTGTTTATATTTTCTCATTTGTACAAAAAATAAATGTAACGAATGTTTCAGGCTGGAGAGGATTCAAAGGTGAGTAAAAATATTTAGATAACAATGCTTTTGTTGAATTTAGTCTTAATAGTTTATGATCTAATTTGTAATCTCAAGCTTAACGCAAGTTGTTAATTCTTATATATTCAAATATGAACATTATAAAAATAATTTATTTGAAATTAATTTTTTACTGTCAGGATTTAGCTTATTGTACACAATAATAGTAAATGATACATGCAGAAAAGACATTTGAAAATTCGTTGTCTCCGAACCAATGAATCCTTTCCTACATAGGTTATACACTCATAAGGACTAACGCAGCTACTTACATAACTGCTACCTGATACGGGTTTTTCATTAAATTATTGATGCATGTGTAACTGGAATCTTATATTTTTCCTGCACTGAATTAATACTTTCCATTGTTATTCTTTTCTGAGACTAAATGAAAAATGTTGCTAATTTTATATCGAAGAAAAGTATCTTTGGTTTCACATCTAGGCAGCAAAGTTGTTTAAACGCTGTAACTGTAATATGAAAATTCTTAATGGGCTTTCTTATTTAGTAAACGCATGCCGTTTCGCGATTTAATTTTTTACCATAGTAATATATATACTAATTTGTAGGAAACCCAGGAGCCCAAGGTCCAGTTGGAAATCATGGTCCACAAGGACCTATTGGAAAAACTGGACCAATGGGACCCATGGGACCAAAAGGTGAAATGGGTCTACCTGGACCGATAGGTATGATTGGCCCAATGGGTCCCAAAGGAGAAAATGGATTACCTGGATCTCCTGGAATGCCAGGTCAAAGAGGTGAACGTGGACCCATGGGACCAGAAGGCCCGCAAGGTCCTATTGGACCAGTTGGACCAAGAGGATCTCCAGGTATTAATATTATGCTTTATATAAAATATTTTTTTAAATTTTAAGATGCCTATTGACAAGTATTTTTAAGGATGTAAATAATGTAATTAATTAAAAAAGTTTTACTATTTAATCCAATCACACGAATAAGTATTTTACCATATGTATTTTCTTGGATCAAGAATTGGCAACCTATTTCATATATGACATATTTTATAACATTGTATCTTGTATTTATATTAAAACATACATGTAGCAATGCATTTAATGTGGAAATTAAATTTAAGGTACGGGAGGAACTTCCAATGGACAAGTTGTTAGAGGTAAGTAAACAATTTAGTATTTGGGGGGATTTAGACTATTTATAAGGAGTGATATTCCACCCTTTATAACCTTTAAGAGACTGCTAGAAATTTTAAATTCCCTCTGTTATCTCGTGGTTTGAGTGAAGTTTATGTTTGCGTCTTTTGAGAGTGCCACGCTCCTTGCACGTAATAGATCCCTTTTGTAGTTTTCGAAAAAGATAAGGTGTATGCCGCTACAAAAGTCTAAATTTTATGTCCCTTCCCATCACTTCTTTTTTCTAGAGGCAGTCAAAACAGTTGCCCTGTTGTGTCCCATCTTACTCCCTTTTCGATATTCCTAATTGTTGAACTTGTTCTCGTCCTGTATATGAAATAATTGCCACTGGGTGTTAAGCAACCAACAATCAATCAATGAAACCAGTTAATTCTGGGATCGGATCACTAAATAAGGTCATAGATGTCATAGATGTAAAATACATCGTTTCGTTAAATACAGTGTGCTAGTTTATGTCCATTTTCTGTCTTTACCTCTTTATGGGTGATATAGGTTACAAAGAATGCTCTGCAAAACATCAAATAGTAGCGATAACCCTTAATTTTATTGTAAAACGTTTGCAAATTTTTCAGGCCATTCTTCAAGGAAAGGGGAAATCTGGCAAATACGACTAGAGTTTGTTTGTACTTTAAAAAAACTGAAAATTTAAAAATTAAATATTGTTAGTCTATTTCCTTATGTTTGTCGATTCTTCACTCTTGCTAAAAATAAAATACCTTATCAGGAATGCGTATAGGGTAATTGGTCGATCATATGTAAATGCGAGTTGCATGCACATTGGAAAGTTCATGTTATCAAAATCGAGTGCAGAAGATGCAATAACATACCATATTTATAGAGTTTTTTTTTAATACAAAATGTAAAACAATAGATAACTATGTAATGTATGTTATAGGAAGACCCATTTTACTTTCATCACAAAATGAGAAACACGTCAATACCAATTAGGAAGAATTTAATACAAAGACAGAAAGGTGCCTAAATGTACCTAAATAAGAAGCAACAACTAAATTTAATGCCAAATTTTGTGTTGAGTGTTAATTCTTAATGTACACCAAACGAAATTTGCCACGAACTAAGTCAAAATATATCATAAGTTCAGCTATGAAGTATGTCATATATCGTTGGAATTCTAATGTTTTGCCGAAAGTTATCGAGAAATTAAACTTTTAGATTTCTTCAGCACAAAAATTTTCCTATTATCCCTCTATGTAAAATTTTTGACATTGAAAAAAATCGGTCCCAAGATGGCATGTTTTCATTCTAGAAAAATATTCCACTTCAGTGTTATAATTAGAGTAAAATTCAACTTTATTCTTAAAATTTTAAATTTTATCTGTCATAAAACCACAAAAAATAAAAATTTCATCATGTCTTGTTACCGAAGACCATAGGTTAACTGCACCAGCAAAATGAAGCAAATTTAGAAAGTCGAAAAAAAAAATTAACATAACACCCTATGGGGAAATTTTTAATTTCAAGTTAAAATGAATTGCTATCGATATTCCAACGATATATAATGTGATACATTTCACTGTTAAACTTTTGATACAGGTTCACTTTTGTTATAGCAAAATTCATTAGGTATACTATAATTCTTAGTTAAACTTATGAAATATATAGCGCAGTATCGCTTAAGTTCTATATAAAAACATTCTAATTCAAAACATTTAAATTTGAACTCTTTTCAATATAAATGAACCACACACTATTTGCATGTAATATTACTTGTAAAAATTATTTTAGATATTAATTGAAGATCAAAAAGCCTAGATTCTGCAGTTTTAGTTATACAACGGTCGAAATATTATCAGTCTTTTGACGTCACTTAGCGTCCGTCTTCCGTCCGTCCGTCCGTCGTCCGTCAATATTTCATATTTTAATCTTTTCCTCTGAAACGACTGGGTCAAATTTGGTGGAATGATCCTTACGTGGTTCTCTTTCAAAATTTTGTCCGATGACCCAGACTTTCGAGCAAGATGGCCGCCAGGCTAAAATTAGAAAAAAAGGGGGATGAAATTTAAAAAATCTTCTCCTCTGAAAGTATTGAGTTAATCTTAGCCAAACTTGGCTGGAATGGTCCTTGGATGAATCTATACTAAATTGTGTCCAATGACCCCAACCTCCAAATCAAATGGCCTCCAGGCTAAAAAAAGAAAAAAGGGGGAGGAATTTCAAAAATCTTCTCCTCTGAAACTATTATGCTAATCTTTTCCAAACTTTACTGAAATGATCCTTAGGTGTTCTGTCCGATGACCTGATCCATAATCCAATATGGCCACCAGGCAAAAAATAGAAAAAAGGGATGAAATTTGAAATTTCTTCTCCTTTACTAAGTGTATGCCCTTATATTCTCAAAGTTATGGACACAATTTGTATTTCGGGGCCTTTTACAGCTTCCGTTATGGTATGGACTGTGGTTCATTAGTAAAGGCTATAATGGGACCTGTAGAAGTTAAAATTCTATTGTCACTTGGTATGTGGCTGTCTCATGGCCAATCATGCCACATCTCCTATTTTTATAAAATTGTGTCCAATGACGCTGACCTTCCAGGCTAAAATTAGAAAAAAGGGAAGATGCATTTAAAAAAAATCTTCTCCACTGAATCTAATGTGCTAATCTTTACTGAAATTTACAAAATTGATCCTTAGGTGGTCTCCTTCCAAAATTTTGTCCGGCATTTCCAACCTCCAACCAACATGGCCATCCTAGCCGAACTAAGTGTTATATAGAACCCTTAAGGAAATTTGCAAAAAATATTTTTTTATCTTGAACTGCTTGCACAATGAGAACCTTATACAGGTGGAATGATCCTTAAGTTGGTCCCCTTCATAATTATATCGGATGACCCCAACCGCCAACGAAGAAGGCCTCCTCAGCCGAACATAGTTTTACATAGGACCCTATGGGAAATTCATTAAAATTTAAAAGCCTGGAAACCACTTGCTCAATTGGAACAAAACTTTAGTGGAATGATTCCTAGTTGGGTCTCTTTCAGAATTTTGTCCAATGACCTCACCGACTAACCAAGATGACCACCCCTGTCGAACTTAGTTTAACATAAGCTCTTATGAGAAATTTATGGAAAAAATCTTCTTGACTGGATCTACGTTCTCCATTGGCATTTACCTTGTTGAAATGGTCACCAGGAGAACTTCTTTCTGAATTTTGTCTGTTGACCACATCCCCCAACCAAGACAGCTGCTTTGACCAAAATTAATATGACGTAGGACCCTATGGGAAATTCATAAAAAAATGTTTTCCCTTCTGAAACTTAACTATATTGGAACCAATCTTTGGTGAAATGGTCCCTAGATGGGTTCCTTTCAGATTGTATCGAGCATCCGCCAACCAAGATAACATGGAAATTTTATACAAGAGAATATGGATTACCCAGGACAATTAACAAAACAGCACATAAATAGTATAACTTCAGAGTGGAAATTAAATAAAATATTAAAATATCCACAATATACATTGTTAACATTAAACAGCGATATTCATTTTGATTTGTCGGAAACCAAATAGCTATAATACAATTGTGTTGCGAATTTTTAATGTTATAATTGTATGTTTCAGAATACATGTAGCATTGTCATATCCAGTATATATATTATTGAATAATGGATGACAGTGCTATCAAATCAATTGTTAAAACTTTATTTATTTAATGACCACAATTTAATGTATTTTAAAATGTAAAAAAGGATATTAACCTTTTCTAATTCAAGGTCCACCAGGACCTCCAGGTGCACAGGGACCTCGAGGCGCTATGGGACCGGAAGGATCACCCGGAGTTGCAGGGCAGCCAGGTGCCACTGGTCAGAAAGGTGAACCTGGAATAGAAGGCAGACCTGGACCAAAGGGAGATGTTGGACCCACCGGAAAACCTGGACCACAAGGTCCACCTGGAGAACCAGGACTTCAAGGAAAGATGGGACCGGCAGGACCGATGGGCCATCCTGGTTCAATGGGACATCCAGGTCTACCAGGAAAGCGTGGTCCACCAGGTGTAGCAGGACCTCAAGGTTCATTTGTAATATAATATTCCAATTCTTATATAAAGTGCATCTATTGAGAAAAAAAAAACTACAAACCAAATGCATATACCAAATATACATCAAACGAAATTTGTTGCATCTAAATTTAAATGGTCTTAGATGGCAATGGGACAGCTCATGTTATTAATAGCTTAATTTTGGGATTTTGTTGCCACATTCAATTTTTAATTTGAAAATCATATCCTGTACCCTTTTTAGTTAAATTTGAACCGTGAACAAATGTATTTAAATATCATATTGATATCGTTGCTAAATGATATTTGTTCTTATATCACAAATATTTTGTACCAGTATCTGGAAATACCCTTCTTTATTTTTCACAATATGACACAAATTTTTAAACAAAACATAAAAATTTCCCGTAAAAACTATTATATAACTAAGTCTAACTAGATGCAAAGGGCAGATATCCCCGATCAATGTTTAACGCGCTGATCAAGCCAATATTTCATTGTACCAATTTTTTTTCACAGCAATATGAACAGGGGAATATCCAAAATTATTATATCTTACATACTAAAGAATGTATTCAATTTGATTAAGTATGTTCACATGGCAAAAGTTATCTGGATATTATTTTCATTTGATTACCATCAACGGTGAATAGCCCCTACAATTACACAGCTTCATTTAATAGCCATATTATTAACCGGTGAATATCACACGAAAATCGAGACGTCCAGTTAATAACCTTTACAATTTTACAGATCTTTTTTAATGCTCCTATTATTACCCGGTGAATAACACTCGAATAATTCAGATGTGAACAATTTAAATATTACACAAATGTCAAATGTTCGTTCGGTATAACAAAACAGTTACGTCCCTCTGCATAATTTGACATTTAAGCATTGTACTTTTGAGATAAAAATTACAAAGAATGTTTTAAAAACGACCATTTGAAAGAGTTACCGTTCGGTTTTTAGTTGATTTCTCAAAGTTATTTATGTTTGATTTATGTACAAGCCTTGAATGAGTCTGAAAATCAACTACGGATTGATGGGTTTTTTCCACACCATATATCGTTTCACCATCGATATTGCATGAATTTAAAAAAGACTGCTACTTTAATCAATAAACATTTTATTGCCAGGAAACGGAGAGAGCCCACAAGCAACTGTCGTCCAAGGTAAGTACCATATGCCCACTCAACATACCATAAGTAATGAAATAGATGAACTACATGACAATGTAGATATTATCACATGCCGATGTGGTGATAATAAAAGATAATTACCAAGAACAAAAAACATCCAAATCTAGGTTTTTATGAATAGTTTCACATTTTGTATTTGTCAGGCCTTTTACAGCCTTCTTTATGGTATGGATACAGGTTCATTATAGAAGGTCGTAATGTAACCTCTATAAGTTGATTTTCAACTTATTTGCAGAAGGCAGTCTCGCGGACAACCATAATACATGTCCTTTAAATATTATTTATACAAACTTTTCTTACTTGGAAGCCATATTTACGTGTAGCCATTATTGCACTTATAGGTAGCACTATGACAAAATGAGCGATGGCTCGCGATTGGATAGAAATATCGGTCGTACGTATTATAAGGGTGATATTCTTTGAAATTCCTTTGAATCAGTGTCTGTTTAAAGTTTAAAAGTTGAACGTTTCGTTTATTTTCCTGTGCATTATTATCCGTGGAAAGAAAAGGATGAGTAACGTGATGTCGACAATGCCCTCTGTTTGAATGGACCAAGATCTTTTCAAAACAGGCTGAACACACAATGCACTGAAAAATGACCAAAAAAAAGCCAAAAAAGAAAAAAAAATTCTTTGAAAGTCTTGGATTATACAGGAAGGCACGCATGCAAATTCTTGTCCAAATCTTTTATCTTTTGCCAGAATTAGTATTTTACAGACTTGCAATATATAAAACCAGCCCTTATTCGGAACATTCAAACGTTGTTTGAATAAGTATTTGTTGTTGATTTTAAAACATTATAAGCATTACATTATTCGATATTAAAAGGTTAGGAAAGTCCAAGACAAACGCTTTTTAATTTTGCTTAATGAAAATCGATTATTCTCTGTACCTGTATAAATTGATGCAATGCAACATAAATAAAGAACAGTTCGCTAATACACGATTTTTTACGTTTAACTTTAATTAAGGTGGCACTTGCCACTCCAACGTAGAATGATATGAAGAGGACATTTCAGATGCCTTTTCTGCCCTAAATTTGCGTCAACTGGTCAAAACGTCGGCATACTCCTAGTACAAACTAAAAGCTAAAGGAGCCACGTCTTTTTCCCCTCCCGCCATTCTCACATGGTCGTGCATTAACCGACTCTATCTGGTTCAATCCAGACACCCCTGAAATTAGCTGTTACGCCTCAGGTCGGCAGATAGCACCGAAACAAGAAGACCCCGATTTAAAATTTTATCCGAATTTAGAATAAGGGTGCATTTGATTTTGGGAAAATTGCACTTTGCCAGAAAAGATGATTTAAAAAAATTCTATATATGCTTTAATTTTATCTGTTACATGAAATGATCAATAATTTTACTAAAATCCCTTGAAAACACCTTTTGAGAATAACATACAACAATCAGTGATTGAAAAAAAATCGAATAAAATAAATTTTAATTGTCAATCTTTAAAATTACAGTATTTGTCAATCTTAAAGTTATTATCGTTTTCAATTTTCCATATGAACCGACTGATTTATTAAAAATATACTTAAATTAAAGGACCACCAGGACCGCCAGGCCCAGCAGGGCCTCCAGGAAAAGATGGAAGACCTGGAACGGACGGAGCTCTAGGACCACGAGGCCACCCAGGTCAGATTTTTAATATCTGGAAAAGGAAGGAAGGTGTTGAGTAATTTTTTTACGTCAACTGACTTTCCGATCTATATATATTGATATAAATTAAAGGAAAGAAATGAGATATCATTGGACGTGCCACAGGGGAATTTTAAATTAAAAAAAGATTAATTCATTAAAAATTCAAGATTATTGGGATTTTAGTCGAAATTAATATCTGTATACTTTCATCATTGAGCTTGAAGAAATACAATTTCTGGTTAAAATAGATAACAATTGACCATTGAAAAACTGCCTATTTTTTAATTTAATGTGATAATTGATCAAACGACTGCCTTTTTGAAAAATATTCAAATGACATTAGTTTTTTTGTAAATATATAGAACTAGCAGGAATGTGAGTCTTCAGACCATACGACCGCATGCACATACAGTTTTGCTACTTAGAAATAGATAGTATCACGTGATTTTTACTGGTTTATTTTTATTGGCAGCTGATAATCTTGTTTAAGTCGAATTTTTTCGAAATTCTGACAATTTACTTTTAGAAAATTTATACAATCTTTATTTTATGATATAAAATAAGAAAACTCACAGAAATAAGATTCTAAAAGCTTCAGTTTATTGACCTAATAATGATTTTTATTAAATGATGATTACAGGTGAACCTGGACCAATGGGACCTCCGGGAACCCCAGGAAATGATGGACTTCCGGGTCCAAAAGGGGAAGCTGGATCTCAAGGTCCACCAGGTACATGTTGTCAGACGTCAAAGGACAAGAACTTGTCAAGTGACCAAATGAAAAGTATCGACGAGGGTTTAAGCGCTTTAGAAACTTTGTTGTCTCCAAGAAAATCCCAATCTGAGAAAGATGGATATAAATATAAAATGTCAAATGTAGGACAGAACTCAACAGAAACACATATTAATTCAAATAATGAGACGCCAGACTCTCCCCATGGTATTACACATGCAGAACACACGTACATTCAGAATAATAAAGAGGACAGTACACACATTAAAGTAGAAATACAAACAACACAAGCTACAACTTTATCGTATGAACTTCAACAAGCTGAAATCGCGGCACATAATCCAATTAACACTGGAGTAGTTTATTTTCCTCCATCATACCAACATGACAAGGCTGAACCGCAACCCTTAACTCAGAATCATAATAACTATCAGCCACCTCAAACTAATCATAATGCCCATATAGCGGCTGTACCTCAGAATAATCCTGCTCTGGAACAAACCCAAATGAACTACAATCTGCCTCCAAATAAGAACAACTTACCATACAACCACCAGCCACCACCCGGTCAATACATCCCTCCACCGCCTAATCAAGCACCAGCACAATATGCTCAGAATCCCCCACCGCAGTCACCAGTACAGTATGTTGCCCCACAACAACCACCACAGGCACCTGTTCAATATGTTGCGCCACAACAACAACAAAAACAATACATACCACCACCACCACCACCACCAGGTCAATACGTGCCACCTCCTCCAAATCCTCCAAAACTATACATACAACCCACAACAAAACCTCAACCACCACCATATCAAAATAATCCCGTACATAGTCAAACAGAATCGCCTTATGCATATAATGAGCAACCTGCTGCACCGCCGCCTGGTTCGCCTTATGTAGAGCAACCTCCAGCAGATCCGTATAATCAAAATTATCAATATGATCATAACAATGGTTATATTCCTGGAGGTCAGTATCAACCACCACCTGAACCACCAGCTCAAGCGCCGTATCAGAGCCCCTATTATCAAGATCCAGGGTACGCAGCACAACCTGCTCCACCTCCCACACCTCCTAACTATGCTCCTGCACCGTCGTACACAACTCCTGATCCGTACTATTCTGGTGGCGCATATCCACCCGCAAATGACCCTAGTTATAATTATAATAATAATTACAGATACCACGCGGACCTTGGTCGTTAAATTGTATTTATAAACAAATGGCAATTAAAGTTTTTATCATTTTTTGTCTGTTTATTTCTGCTTTTTTCAGTTCTTTTAAGTGGAATACTCTTAATTTTAGATTTTTGTTGTTTTACAGAGCCTTAAAAATGTTATTTTACCATTTAAAAGCCTATAGACGTTGTTCGCCATATCTGCTCTTCTTGATACTACCACATTCGTTCCCAATATTTGGGCATATAATGGCTTTTAGTTTCGTTTCATAAAAGCTTAAGATCAGATGAGTAAATTTGAACATTGTTTGAATGATTTATGTTTATTGTAATCCGGTGTTAACTAGAAGACGATTAAATGGATATCAAGTAGAACAAAACATATTGATAAAGATTTTGGCATCTTTGATATAGCCAATAAAAAATCTTAATTTCCGTATAACGAGTTTCCTTGTAAAACTACAACCATACCATTTTGGTTTCCAGTATCTTTTAGTATACAAAAAGTTATGGTGGAAAACCACGGTGAGATAATTTCGTCATGAAGAAATAGCTTTAGAACTGATTTTTTGTTTCTAAGACAGGAAGGGTGACCCTACACCTCCAAAATCAGATTTTTGAACCATTCACTTTGGCAAGGATGTCAAAAGTTGTATAAATATTACAAATATCTATCCTACTCAGTCGTAGGAAGCAATTTTAGTTAAGGAGATTGGAAGGAAGTCACTTTTTAAATTTAAGGCTTTTACGTTGATTAACCATTTACCCTCTTTCTTTCTTCTTTTATCATTTTGTTATTCTGAGTCGTTTTATAGTATCATTTCATGTAATTGCACTTGAGACAGGCAAACAATGCTATGTAAATCACGTGAATCAAGAGACCAGTTTCCAGCCAAATTTCACTTGCTTTTATGCCAGAAACAAGCTCGTTCCCCTATCATAATTTGTCTGATTTGGTTTTCATTGAATAACTAAATTATGATAAAAAAGATGGATCGATAACATATCTCCTTAACTATTCTCTCAGCCAATCAAAACTAGTAAAAACATGCTTCGTACTATTCAGTTTTAAGTATTTTCTGTATTTTTGAGCGACAAACATGTCTCTTATTATGTGACTCTTCTAACATGTCTTAAGAGAGCTGCTTTATGATATTATGTTATCACGATTTTCATTTAAAGTTCACGGATACCTTTCCTTAATTGAGTAGAAAAGGTTAATGCGAAACTATATCATTATTTAGGACAAACTTCGGTTTGATAGATGCTAAATCATGCCACATCTCTATTTTTGTATCACTAATTTTGCTAACTACTTACCTGCAAATTTGGACATTAAATCTTTATGTGTTATTAATTAACTTGTGACCAGGTAAAATATTTTAAATAAAAAATTGTGATTTGCTTGAAAGCGGCAAAATATCTTGCAGACTAAAAAAACTTGACATTTACAAGTCATTGTTTTAGTTTTTGGAAGTATATTTTTGTTTGTAATAATCACTTAGTTATATTTATGATTGTATGATTGTAAGTGTTGTAAATAAATGTTTAAACAACAAAGGGATTGTTTTGACTGGTCGAGCCAATTGCGTTACGGCCACATATTTTAAGACACACATTCATATGTCAGTTGAGGTATTGTCAAAATGTTAATATGTTGATAGAATAATATTTTATTGTTTTATACTGCATCTGTGTTTTCTTCCTGTTGTCTATTTTCCTATATTTAAATAACGGGTGACATTTTTGTTCCTTGACAGAAAGGAGATTATTGAGGGAAAAAAAATTAAAATTATTTCTCAAATCCAACTAACTATTTTTGTAGTGCATCATTAAACAATAGAAGTTTCGATCTGAAAAATATCAACCTTTTTGTATTCGAAACGATCGTGTTGAATGGCTCGGTAAATGTCCGCCTTCACCATTTTCTCAGCCTCATACAAAAAGAAGATATGTTTCAGTCAAACACCAACATTATATATATGCATCCCGCTTTATAGCCAGATATTTTATTTATTGCGTATGTTTTTTAAAGTTGCCTAACACTAAGCTTTATATGTCGATAAGCACCAGTGCATTTCTTTTAAGCGCAGATTCACCTAAGAATCATGTATAGTGTTAAAAACCATATTTTTGCAGTCATTCACATTAGTGTTAAAGGATACAATATACCCTTCAAGAGATTTCACTTCCAATAAAAGTAATGCAGAAGGTTGGGAATGTGAAGAAAAAAATGACTTCTTATATATGTTAATTTTGTCTTTAAGAAACGGGAAGTATTTTTTCACTTTTGATTAGAATTCAATTTAAATGTGTTAAATTATTCTGTTACTTCTCAAACTTAGATATAAAGTATTGGTCTTTAAGTATAATGATTATAGATGAAACATTCTAAAACATTTTGGGATGTTAAGTAAGGCTGGTTGCAAATATATATCTTATCACCTCTTTTTATTTGCTTGATATTTAAATGAACCGGTACTGAATAATCTATATCACTTTTTAAAATAAAATGCAAATAATTAACTTATAAGTTAAGAAAACAATTATAATCATGAAATATTATGTTAATTTTTTCTGTAATCAAAAATTATACAACACGAATAAATGTGTTAAATTTGACATATTTGATACTGTTTTACGACGTATCTCATTTCATTAAGAAAGTTTAAAATAACATATCACTTATTAAAAACAATCAGGTTTACCTTGAAATGATCAGTAATAGCATTTCTTAATTACAGATAACGAAACTATTTTAATAACAAGTGATGATACAACGAAACCTGGTTTTAAGTTGGATAAAACTTCCCCTTGGAAGCTACCTGTAGAGGAAGTTGCTGATCGAACATCAAAGCCTGATAATTCTTCAATTTTCAACCAGCGACGGGTGTTTGATATCAAAATCCCTCCTGTCATATCTATCAATCCAACACACATTCAACCATTAGCTGCTAACAGGACAAATCCAGTTCTAACTGATAAGACGGTTGAGTTTACTTCTCAACAGAATCTAGAAAATAGGAAGTCTTACAATGCAGACATTCCACTTCCAAGCCAAGACGACCAAACACGTACAGAAGAATCAAATTTACAAACAGCGTCACCTACGTTGAAAACGTTACATACAGGGTTAGAAAATGAGCCAAACATATTACCAACTCTTAGCGATAGTAGCGAGAGACCCAAAACTGTCACACAACCTGAGAGTAAAGATGACAATGTTACCGTTGAAACTTCCAACTATGAGACTTCTTATCATACTGAAACTGACATTACAGAAAATTCACCAATGCATCCCGATCACATGGTATCGAAGAACACATCATCAGATTCAAATGATGCAGACATTAAAACACAAATAGAACCATATGGAGAAAACTATCTTCCTCCTCGAACAGATATTTACAAATATTACTACACAACACCAGATCAATATACTCAGTTTGACAAAGGAAGCACGAGTAATTCAAGAACTGAATATGATACCATACATCCTGATGAATATTATGACAGCCACATAACCACAACTACCGAAGCAGCAGCTGACAGCAGAGATTACTGGTACCGAGTTATTCAACCGTCATATACTTTACAAGACAAACGAAGAACTAACGACGAAAAGTATTATAATTACCCACAGTACACAAACACAACACCAATCAAAACAAATAAACTTAACACAGGACAGGAAAATAAACAGTACGGATATATAGATAGAGGGCCTAATTACCAAATATCTCCAACAGAGCCATACCAGACAAGCAACTCTAATAGCAATGATAATATACAGTCTTATACGGATATATTACCGGATATTCTTCCAAATGATGATACGCAATTATCGCAGATTGAAACGAGTTTAGATCAAAATGAAGCTATTTTAACTGGGTCAACTACTGAAGAACCATATAGGTTTAAGTGGCAGCCGGGCGTACCGTACCATTACCAGAGTGCCCGTTCTTCAGAGCCCTTAACTAAGATTAATGGTTATCAGAAATTGATAGTCGAACCTCAGCCAGATCCGACAACAGAGACTCCAACGCATGATGAAATTACTACGAAATCTCCACAGAATGTTTACCAATACAACACTGATACAAATACGTATAATCCTGAACATAAATTAACAAAGAAAAAGCAATTTTATCCCAAAGTAATTACCGCGTTAAACCCGAATGTTTATGAAGACAAAAATAATATATTGACCGACAAATTGCCAACCATTACAGTTGAAAAACAAAAAGATAATACGATTGGTCAAGAAATAACTGTAGATTCTGCGGACAATCACCAACAAAAAAGACTTATCGGTTCTCCAATAAAACTGAAGAAACTTGCTGCAATTAAACTCATTAGAAAGAAAATAATTTTATCAAAATTGCAAAAATTGAAAAATAACCCTCTTGCGTTGCGCAAGGCAATATCAATTATAAAATCAAAAAGGGAAGGTCATTAACATAGATTTATATTATTTGATTATGTACAAGAATGTTTGATGACATATTGTGTTGAAGTCTTATTAAAAATAAAATATACATTTTAAAAACACTTGTTTTAGTTCTACGGAAAAATATTCAACATGTATATACTTACGGATGGATAATGGAATTCACCCTCCACTTGATGTCGCTGCTGTACTAAGAGGTTTTTGCTTTGTGACGTCGCGAGTAAAGGAAAATTCGCGCACTCTGTACAATCAACAAACATGCGTCAAACGATACGTTTTCCCTAAAAATCGGACGTCACAATTCAAAAATACCTGATAGTGCAGTGGTGACACCAAGTGGGAGTGATCGGTGGGTGAATTCCATTGACTGTACATCAAAATGTAGCTTCAATTGGTTATTCTATATTTTATTTTATCAACAGTGATGAAGGCTTTCAGCAAAATATTTAACACATACCAGAAAGGTTAAAGTTGCTGGTAGTCAATGGAGTATTGTATCAATAAAAAAAACAATTTTTAAATAGTCAATAAAATTGTCAGTCGGGAAGATTTTTAAGGGTTGGTCAGTATACAACAAACAAACAATATTTTATTTTTTGGCCTTGACTGTATTTTATTGAAAACTTGCCAGCATCAATTGATGAATTGATGGTTGCAAATTTAGTTTTTTGGTAACATGGTAGCAAAGCACTATCAATGCCATTTTAATAGCTAGCATTTCAGATATGAGTTTTTCAGTAACGTATATGAGTGGCAGAAATAGAAGGTAGTTAAGGTGCCATCAGTGCCATTTTAATAACAAGCATTGCAAATGCAAGCTGTACCTAATCCATATTATTTATATTCCAGGAGACATGTGAAGCTGAGCGATACTACACACTGTTTGTAACCAGTACAAAGGCTGATATTGATATTAAAGATATCTCAGGAGGAGTTACAGACTGTAATAGTTTCATTGTCCAGTTCTCTGTCCAGCATCAGTAAGTATTATTTCTTTACTGATTTGATGATTATATAATAGTTCTTGGATTACAATTTAAATAAATTTTGTGTGAAAACTTTTTTTGATCAATGGATAAGGATAACTCCAAATTCATCACATTTTAACTAAGTTTAGGATTTCTGCACAACTCATCATTTTTTTATTGTTTAATAATTGCCTGGCAAGTGTGGAAAATTGCACATGATAAGGTTTGTCAGTTACCTGCCCAAGGTCGGTGGTTCTTTCTGGGTTCTCCAGCTTCCTCCACCAGAAAACTGACCGCAGCGATATGAAAAAAATATTTTTGATAGTGGCGTAAAACCCCAATCAAACAAAAAGCAAATGTGGAAAAGAAATTTAATGAAATTATCTGATGATTTTTTTGTTTTTATTAATTTAATAATCACCTTAATTAATGACAACAAACACAAATATTTTTTTTTCTTTATTTGAGATACTATTAAAATATTGAACACACAATCCTGATTTTTGTGGTTTGAAAAGAATCTGAAATAACTTGGTATATAAAATTCGGCTAGCTCTGTTGGAACCAAAATTTAATGACATGGTTAGCAGATGATTTTTTGAAGCACTAGCACAAGTTTGTCTTGACAACAGTTATAACAGGTGTGTAAATACAAACTTCTAGGAGCCTCTGGTTTGAAAGAATCAGAAATAATTACTTGTATATAATAAAAAAAAAAACAAAAAAAAACAGTTTTTGGATTTTGGCTTAATGTTGTATGTGGAATGGTGGTTTGGGTTATTAGCCCCCACCTTTAGGCGACAGGGGCATTAAATTTTACACTTGTACATACGTCCATACATCTGTCAATTTAAATTTTTCTCAGCTTGTGTATGTATGATTAATTTGATATTTAGTCTTAAGTTTACTCGGGGTGAGTTGTACTGCGTATCCCCTCACTCGTCAATTACAGGTCTACTTCCTGTTTGCAGTGACATTTATTGAATATCTGTGCTATAAAAGTTTGGTCAAAGATTTTTCGGCTTGTGTATGCGGGATTTATTTGATATTTGTCTGAAGCATCATCAGGGTGAGTTGTGCCTTGTCTTCACTCTTCAGGTCTGTCATATGCCTACTTCCTGTTTGCTGAAGCAAGGATATCTGTGTCCCAAGGACACATTTTCGTCATGTTTTTAAAAAAGTATCTATTTTTGGTTTGAAAAGAATCAGATAACAGAAGAAGTTGGAGAGTTCAATAGTTCTGCTAAAGTAACACTTCCTGTTAGGGGTAACCTTGTGGTCTTACACAAAACCAAAAAGCTGATAAGAGCAGAGGTAGAAAAGGACCTCCATCAACTGGTGGGGCCACATTTATTAACCTACAGGAGAATAGAAGTCTCAAGTTATCCAAAGTTGAAGTGGGATCTTCGGAGATTTGGTGAAACTGTCAATGGTATATATCAATTATGATTGATTTTCTTGACTTGGTGTAAAAATTTTGTCAAGTTTAATGCTTTATTTCATTTCATTTATAGTTTATGGACTAGATGACTTCAACAGGGATGTATGTTATTTTGTTTGCAGATTTGATCAAATGCTGTCCGAATTCATACATGTGATATCCCACGGTTTTGGCGTGAGACTCACTCTTTTTGAAGCAATCTCACGATCTCACGCGCGTGTAACAATATCTCAAGCTTACAAAG
>JAULBM010347684.1:0-12280 GCA_032357055.1 Geukensia granosissima | reverse complement strand
TTTCTGTAGTATCTTTGATTTCAAGTTCAATGGGATAGATGAGGTCAACATAGTCACCAAATTTAGAGTTATTCAGTTGTTATAAATGGTGTATTTTATTGACCCTCTTGTTAATAGCTTGATACGGAATTAAACAGTTTATATTTGTTTTAATTGTACATTTGTTGTAACATTTTCTACTTTCGGTCTATTTATTTAATCTTGTCATTTGCACAGCCCACATTTATTGTTACATGTATTTTTTCATCATTTGTTCAATAGATTAGGTTGATTTTCGTGTTTTATGAATAGTTTTACATTTTGCATTTTGTTTGACGTTTTAGAGCTTCCGTTATAGTATGGACTAAGGAACATGATGAAATCCGTAATTGGAGCTGTAGAAATTTAAATTCTACTGTTATTTGGTGAATGGCTGTCTCATGGACAATCATGCCACAACTCCCTTTTTCTATTGCAATATAAATTTAATAATTGAATACCGAATAGGGTGAATACCATTTTTACGATCGCTTTTTTGGTATTTTAGGTACCGCTGCATGCAACAGGAGAGTAGCATTGCTGTGTGAGGTTACAGGACCAATATAGATCGTCAAGATTGAAAATCTGAGGCTTACTATAATCGTTTTATAAATTATGGTTTTTCCGATTTTTTCCGAATTTCAATTCTCACTTTCAAAAGCTTTCTCATACAGATGAATAACTTGAGATGATTTTCTCTCATGCCAAGATAAAAGTCTGCAATTGCAACTTTTCAACACATCATTATTGTTTTTTAAAAATCGGAAACAAGTCTTTACAGTCTTAACATCCAGCGGCAAATATTTCATGCATATTCAGGACGAGAGCTTATTATGAATGATGATGAATGAATACTGCTTTGTGCTAAACCGACACACTGAGCCGGTGGATTTTTAACGTGCCAGCTCACGAAAACAACAGTCTGCAGCAAGACATGCCACTTCATCAAGACGCATTATTCTGACTCTGGGCCGACCAGCATTTGTTCTTGCTCCTTAATGCTGCCATGCAAGCATGCTTTCTGTTTATTTTTTATTGTAAAACTGTATAAGGAAGAGGACTTCATCAGTTGGCGAAACTTGCGTCGAATCCTATTTGTTACTTTACGATCAAGTAAAATGAATTCGAAGATACCAAAAGGGCAGACAAAAATCGTTAAGTCAGAAGACAGACAAGACCATGGCCAAAAAATGAAACGAAAGACAAACATAGAACACACAACACTACACAGCTGATGACTAAAGCTGGAGTAACACGAACCCTACCAAAACCAGGCCGAATTCAGGTGCTCCGGAAGTGTAAGCAACTCCGGCTTTCCTAGTAAAATTGCATGTATGTTTCTCTGAACACATGATTATTTTAATGAGTAAGAGAAATTGTTCATCCTGAAATCGATAGCTTTCAATAATTTATCATTATATACTTAACGTCAAAAAAAAAATACGCGCGATTCATATAAATTGGTTTTTTTTTCGAGTTCAGATTGAACATTTGATTCAACATATATGTATACATTTCTGCAAATTAATGTTGATTCGTTTAAAACCTAAAATTTTAGTGCTTCATAAGTCCTCATTTAAAAACCAAATCTAAGAATTTTACGTTTTCGTTTTGCGACTTTCCATTTTCGCTTCTCAGTAACCAACCATTAATTACTGCGAGGAAAAAACGTCAGATTAGTCCTGAGTTTATTGTTTTCAAATATTAAGATTTGTATTTTTCTTTTTAAGCTTGGGTGCGTTGCAGGTTGACATTGATGCGATCATGCACGGAATCATGCATGAGAATGATACCGAATGAGAACTATGACTGAACTACTGGATATATGCACATTACAATTGTACTTTTGATGAGAATTGTACTATTACTTTCAAATTTTCATATTTATAAGATAACATATTCGTGTGCGAAAGGAAATTTTTTACAGAGTAGGTCCCCTCCATGCAGCATGACCCCTCCACACGCTGATATTACATAAATAAGCATTTGTGTCGTTTTGGTAGAAAGATGTAGATGATCTAGACGATTGATGGGCTTGCACAGAAACGCAAAATTGCTATCAGATGGCTTAAATATGTTTCTTATTAGGATGCTGAATTCCTGTAACAATATGATGATTGGGTTTAAAAGTGAGATTTTTACTTAAGTGATACAAAATTGACTTTTGTAATGCAAAATTAAGATGTTTGTATTACATCTCACAAAACTTAATTTTTTCATTACGAAATTGAAGTTTTCATAAAACAAGTATGTATAACATAGTTTTGTATGACGAAAATCATTTACTGGTGACAGGATTAACTTTTGTGTAAACAAAATTGATTTTGATTACAAAATGGTCAAGTCCCAATCTGCGCCCCGTAATACCGGGTACAACAGAAAATAATTATTCCAAATTCCCGGAGTTTTCTGTCTCTTTTCTACATGAAAAAGACATAAAATGTTACAACACGATTAATAATTTAATATTCCTCAAGTAATTAAAAAAATTGATGTTTCAGCCGATTGGTTGAAAAACGACAACATTTTCCAAAACGATACTTTTAAAAATATTTTCTCCACAAGTTCTAATTGAATTTTGTTAGAAAATCTCGTTGAGGGTGTTTTAGAATTATTAATATTCACATGTTATAATGTTAGAGAATTTCTATGATTATGATCCTCCACTTGTGATTTTTATATGATATTAATTTTTAGTATCAGGTTAACCATAAAATTTTACTGATAAATACTTCTTTTTGATTTCAGGATATTACAGAACCAAATAATGGGAAGCTTTGCAGGACACGCTTTACCTGGTGCATTTTTTATTGTCTTTGGAGTATGGTGGTTGATTCATATTCTAAGACGATATTTCCATTCTCGGAACAATAATTCTGCATTCGTTTGCAGTGCGACGTTCAGTATAAAAGGATTTCCAGTCGAGCCCTTGTTAAAGATGTTCTTCGTTTCCGTTGGAATGATCATTGAAATCGGAATATCGGGAAACCTCCAACATTCCACGATGTATATTTTCTTTGGACTTACAGGAATTATAGATTTACTAATTTTCTTCCAATTTCATCTTCCTAAAGATTTGGATTATATTTCACTTTGTTTAGCAGTAATAATGGAAGCCATATTGTTCAAGTTCCATCTTTTTGGTCGTAATGCCCTAAATGTTCTACTGCACCAGTTACTCTTGTATATTCTTGTTGGAACAATTATCGCCGTAACTGTGGAGATGAAGTACAAGAACAGTATCCAGGCAGCTTTATTGCGACCATACTTCTCCATTTTACAAGGAACGTGGTTTTATCAAGTTGGCTTTATTTTGTATAAGCCTGTTTTTGGACGGTGGGACCCCGAGGACCACCACAGCCTAAAAACAGCTGCCTTGGCTTTTACGTGGCATTGTGGGACAGTATTCGTCTTCATCCTTCTGATGTTTTTATTGTGTTCTAGAATTTATCGTCAGAAGAATCCAAAGACTTGTAATTATATGGAACTGTTAAATAACGAGGACACATCAGACAGAGACGTATAATTTCTGAAAGAAATCGGACTTGGCAGTTTAAATATTGGAACCAAAGAGATGACTGAAACATTAATATAGGAAAACTAATCAATTTACTTCTACGTTCATTCCTGCCCATTACGAGCAACTTATTATAATTTTTAAGATATTGGGACCTAAGGGTAGATTTACTTATTGGCAAACAATTGACAACAATTTCAAATTGCATATGTTGCAAAAGTTATTCTACGCCTTACAGAGGAGCTGATAAAAATGGCGTATAAACGAAAAGTATGATAATAGGGACGATTTCTCTAGTCCTCAATTTCTAAAGTTTCTTTGGCTAATTCATGGGTAATGTTTTTCACTTATTCGTTTTTCCCCTGTATTCGGCGATATTTTAAATTTTATTTACATTTATTTTTCTTTATTAGCATACTAATACATAAAGATTATCTCAATAACTTTGAATATTGTGTTTATTGGAATTTACATTGACTTTCCACTAAATGATTAACATAAAAACTTCATTTAGTCAATACTGTTACATTTTTGTCTAACATACTTTAGATACTTTTTTATTTTGTGGCATTTGCACAATTCCCTTTTTTTCTTCTGTAATATATGATATTTTTACACTTCATCCAACCGGATGTTGTGATCGATTTCATAAATTAAGGCAGCCATGTATATTATATATTGTTTTGGATTCTGAACTGTCACTGATACAAAAATACTAAATTACCAATGTTGAATAAATATGGAGAATTTTCGTCTCCTATATGTACATTTCAAGACGTAGGAATTCCAAGATCTACACATCGCAAAAGAAGCACTCAAATGCAAACAAATCGAAATGGAAGCCAAACCAGACGAATGGACAACTACTAAGTGCAATACTTTTATTTTATCAATTTCACAGATGATAATGGATATCTTCCGACTGTCATGAATACAAATCCGTTCCGATACCGGTTGTGACTAACATCGATTGTGACTATACACCGGCTTTGACTACTCAGTTACACGACTAGTGGAGCAGAAGTTGCTTACCCTTCCGGAGCACCTGAACTCAACCTGGTTTTTGTAGGGTTCGTGTTACCCCAGCTTCAGTTTTCAGTGTAGTGTTGTGTGTTCTGTTTTTTTTTTGTCTTCGTTTCATTTGTTGGCCATGGTCTTGTCTGTCTTCCGACTTAACGATTTCTTACTGCCCCTTTGGTATCTTCTAATTCCTTTTAGCATTAGAAACAAAATATAAAAAGTCAAAGATCCAAACATAGCAAAAGAAGCACTCAAATTTAAACAAATCAAAATGGGAAGCCACATCCTACGGCAAGGACAACTATTAGGTGCAATACTTTGCCAAGCCTTTCCTTACTTTCAGTGCTTAAGAATTTAAGCGAATGCAGCAAATGTTTGATAAATTTCATGTCAGACAAGTTTGACAAATGGACTGGTGAATACCCGCGGGACAATGTAGAAATCATTCCATGTGAAAACACTGTTGAAGGGAATATATCGCAGTTTTTCCACCTCTTTCGTGACTGTTCAAATAAACGGGAAAGTCTTAACCGAAGGTAAAATTCCAAAACAGAGATGCATGTTTAAAGCTAACTCCTTTTTATGGTCGTTATTATGATTGGTTGACACCTATCGCTTCAGTGTATATCAGTCAGTTTAAGACTTCTTTCTTTTAACCAGAAAATCTGAGTTCACCTTTTCGTGGATTGATGTGATTTTGGCGAAGAAATGACGAATACCACGAGAGTTTTCTAGCACACTGTCTGGAGGGTGCTTAAACTTTCTTCATCAGTAACATGTTTACTTTCTTAGACAGGCGTTTTTGTGGTGATTTTTTCTTTTGTCACAGCTCTGATCATTTTGGCCAAAACATTGTTACTGATACTGAGAACATGTAGACAGGAGCTGCCCACGGGTAAGGTGTACCTTATCCTGCCAAAGTATCTGTCTCTGGTTCTGAGTTCGATATGTTATTTTTATGTCTGTACCATTTTCCCTTTTTGTTTAATTCAAGTTTGTCCTATGTTGTCTATATGTTCCTTTGATATCCTCGATTCGTTTTATAGTTCACCTGGCCTAAAAGGCCATGTGAGTTTTTGCCATCACTTTGCGTCCGTCGTCTGTCGTCCGTTCGTCAACAATTGAAAAAAAATTTCTCCTCTGAAACCGCTCAGTTAATTTGGACCAAACTGTACTGGAATGGTCCTTGGGTGGTCCCCTTCTTAAATTGTGTCCGATAGCCTGGACCTACGAGCAAGATAACGCTAGGCTAACAATGAAAAAAGGGGGTGAAATTTGAAAAATCTTCTCCTCTGAAAGTATTAAGCCAGTCTTAGCGAAACTTGGAGGGAATGGTCCTTGGGTGGTCCTTTACTAAAATTGTGTCTTATGACCTCGACCTCGAAAAAAATGGCTTCCAGCTAAAAATAGAAAAAGGGGGAGGAATTATTAAAATTTTCTCCTCTGAAACTATTGTGCTAATCTTTAGCAAACTTTATTGAAATGATTCTTAGGTGTTCTCCTTCAAAATTGTATCCATCATTTCCAACCGCCAACCAAGATGGCCATCCCAGCTCAACAAAATGTAAAATAGAACCCGATGGGAAATTTTCAATTTTTTTTATCTTGAACTGCTTGCACAATTAGAACCTTATTAAGGTGGAATGGTCGTAAGTTGGTCCCCTTCATAATTATTTCAGATGACCCCAACCGCCATCAAGGGTGGCCTCCACAGCCGAACATAGTTTTACATAAGACCCTATGGGAAATTTATGGAAACATTTACAAGTCTGGAAACTACTTGCTCAATTGAATTGGAACCAAACTTTGGTCGAATGATTCCTAGTTGGGTCTCTTTCAGAATTTTGTCTGATGACCTCAACCGCCAACCAAAATGGCCACCCCAGCCGAACTTAGTTTTACTTATGCCCATATGAGAAAGGACGAGGGTCAATAAGGCCCATCTTTGGCCCAAGAATTTCTCTTAAAAATGAAAATTGGCTAATATTTATTATTTTATATTTTTTGTATTGAATAATGTTTATAAAAAAATCAAACACAATTTTTAGTTAAATTAGTACTACAATGTTCACATGACACAGAAAATGCTTTAAATGTGAAAATACTAAGAAATTAATTAATTTGATGCAATATTTGATACTATTTTGTCGATTTTAATATAGATCGCACAAGAATATCACAACCAAACGATTGATCAAGTACAAATGTTTGGTAAAAAATATCTTCGTGCTGTTTTTGTGTGATCATATCTATTTTGAAAAAAACAAATCCAAATATTGAGTATTTTCACCGAAATCGTTGCATCTTGTCAAAATAGTCAAATATACCCTTTCATTTTGTCGAAATGCTGAAAAGTATAACAGAAAAAGTAATGAATTACTAAAAGACGCATTTTCACAACAACTTATGATTATGGGACAAAATTTAAAATTTGGGCCAAGTATGGGGCTTAACGTACCTACTCCTATATGAAAAAAATATTCTTGACTGTATCTACTTCCTCCACTGGCACTTTACTTTGCTGAAATGGTCCCCAGGAGAATTTCTTTCAGAATTTTGTCTGTTGACCACATCTGCCAACAAAATCACTACCTTTGCCCAACTTAATATGACGTAAAACGCTATGGGAAATTCATAAAAACATATTCTCTTATCTGAACCTGAACTCAATTGGAAACAATCTTTGGTGAAATGGTCCCTATGATGGAATCCTTTCAGAATTGTATCGAGCATCCGCCAACCAAGATTGCTGCCTCAGCCGAACTTGCTTGTGCTATTTAAACCATAGTTTATTCAGATGGTTTTAATGTAGACTTTATTTTGGAAACTTTATGACATGTGAGCGATGACAGGCTCTTGGGAGCCTCTGGTATTGTTTTAGGATATAAAGAATAATGATACGTAAATTTAGCAATGCTTGGCCTTCAAGACTTTAATTTCAGTTGGAAACGCGACACACTTGAGGACGGTTGACAGCAATATTATCAATTAGCATTGAAGGCGAACATGATTTGGAAAGGAAGACATTTAAATGCATATGTTTCATCGGATTTTTGTGAAAAACCGATTTTAAGAGTAATTTTATGTATTCTGTCTAACATTTAAGCTTTCAACTTACCTGGCCAATTGGGAACTTCTAGATATTTAATTATATTAATAGTAATGTTCTCCGCTTTCTCAAACAGTCTACCTAAAATAGGGAAAAATTCGAAAAAAAGAGAATATAAAATTTATATGTATATTGAAGCGTTAAAAGTATACGGTCAGTGAAATGCATAAATCGCGAGAATCTATTATTATTCAAAATATTAAATCACTTGTTATCTCAGTAATCGTTCAGATCTTTAAAGTAACCTCACATCTTCATGTTGCAATTAAACAAAATGGTTTATTAAACACAGATGCACATTCTCTAGTGAAAGGCATCCTGTTCATATCTCGTTCTAAATGTTCAGTTTTTCTCTTTTCCCAGTGAGAAAACAAAATTTAACGGTACACACTACGTCTTTTATCTTCTTTCTGTATCAGAAAACCTGATATTGAATCCCATGTCAACCCAATGCAAATAACATATATACACCTTACATATAAAGTTATGTAAAGTGGCAATTTTTGAAATGTGTTTTGATTTTGTATTTATGGCTGCCTTATTTCCCTGATTAAACATTCAAACCAAGACATATAGAATAAAAAATAGTTTGATAGGCCTTTTTCACACAAGCAAGCGTTCTCTCGTGTACCTCAAACTTTTTTTCATATCTTTTGTTAGCTGTTTTATACAAAGAGATTAGAATTTTTTGCATATTAAGAAATCTGTAGGTTTCCCTAAAACTAACCGCGAAAAAGTGCTTTTGTTTGTAACCCGAATAATTCAGGCCCTCTCCGTATCCGATTCTCTCCTTCTGTGGAGCGATCGATAGAGAGTGTAATATAGCGACTGAATTATTCGGGTTATTTTGTTTGTGAATGTTCTTTATGCTCAATTCCAGTGTATAATACCCATGTGAGAGATCAAGAGTGCAAAGACCAAAAAGACGAGACTAATTTGAAACAGAAAAGAACAATGACTATGAATCAACGAACTCCTTTATAAATCAGGAGTGGGATCAGGAGCTCATGAAGAGTAAGCATCCCTTGTCCTGCGCTCAGCATCCGTCTGGAATCCTTTAACTCTATTCCGTGTTAACTTCAATCCAAGAAAAGGCCAATTAATTGTTTAATTACCGGTAACAGTTCATAATTAGTTGAGATACACTGATACCAAATGGATCAACCAATTAATGATGGGGACTATAGAATTTAAGGAGGGATGATTTCAACCTTAATTGGATGTTGTTTGTTGTATGCGACAACAGCAATGCTTTCTTCGGAAAATCCTGATACATGAAAAACACACGAGATTATCGAATCAACTGCGGCAGATAAACCTCGTAGACAACGGAAGCAGAAATATTACCACATAAAAGCGAGAAGTTTACAATGGGAACATTTAAGTCATCTCATAAATTCTAGAAACAAATTTTCCTCATTTTTTGGAAGAAGAAATCGGCAAATTGTGTGACTTAAGACTTAACAGCTAATGGTTAAAAACGAACAATGTCTTTAACAAGTTTAGTGAAGTAGGATTCAAGATAAAGATAAGTTGCTAGTCGACGAAAGAATCATGTAAAAAGTATTCATCCTTAAAAAAACTACAAATACTAGAATTTTATGTCTTGTTTTGAATATAATTTCATTTGCAATTTTTTTTTTCAATTTGCTCTTTTAGCCTGTTTATTGGAGACTTTATACAGGGGATATAACTCTTAGTTTTGAAGTAAAACCTTTGTAAATGTTTTAGGTCATATCTCCTTTGAACAGGCAGTTGGGGAAAAATGATTGATTTGTCCGAAGTGTGTAAATAATCTATATATCAAAATTTAATATTCGCAGCCTTTTTATGAGTGTATCACTTTTCACGAAATTTGCATGATTCGAAGTTGGACTTGTACCCAAAAGAGGGATTGCAATTATAAAATTTCAAACTTATTCTTAAGCTTTTTAAATAGTTCTCCTGGTGAAACAAATACTCTTCCGGCTCTACCTCTCGGTGGAATGAATCAGTTTCTCGAGTGTAGGCTTGCAATTAAATACGAACAAAGCAGAAGAACTATATGGAGCAGGATTTGCTTACCCGCCCGGGGCACCAGAAATTACCCTGGTTTTTTGTAGGGTTCGTCATTTCTCCAGCTTTAGCTTTCAGTGTAGTGTCGCGTTTTCTATGTTTGTCTTGCATTTTATTTTGTTGGCCATGATCTTGTCTGTCTTCCGGCGTAACGATTTCTGTCTGCCACTTCGAATTCCTTTTCCTAAACTTTCTGATGCACTTAATGGTCCATCAAAATTCTTCTATATCGACGGAGTTACTTACGCTGAAATAAAAGAAATTTACAGATAATGGAGTATGCAATCACACAACACAACTGCAACTAAAGCAGGTTTATCATACCTTTAACAGCAGCGGAAATATCTTCTCTTGTTCTGTCGATTTCAGCCATCATCAACCTGTTGTTAAAACGCTTTTCGTGTTGTTGCTGTGAAAAAAAAATCATTTTTTATTATTATTATGAATGTGTTGATTTGAAGTTTAGAGTCCTTTCCATTGTAACGAATTCATATATTGAAGTCAATGTAAGAGGCAGATCTTTTTGTTTCTGTAGTATCGCTGATTGAGCCCTTTTTCTGCAAAAGGATCTGTATGAAGTCAGTCTCATACGAAGAAAGGTATGTCAGCCAAATATTACAATTAACAAATTTACAAGACTTGTCGGAATATATTTGGATACTGGCATCATAATACATTATACGTGAACACAATTAAAAATGATCTTTGAAGCTTAAAATTTAAAAAATGTATTTTAAATCTGAAAACAACCTGCAAAACGCATGAAATGTTTGAATAGGTTAATGTCTTGTACACACAAACACGACATCAGATTGCAAGATCAGTCTTTGTAGTAAATAAGTGATGTAATAACTTAATATCGCTTTAGTATTTTTCTCGGTTTTGGGGGATTTTATTTTTTCTTTTTTAACATTTTGAGAGTCTATCTACTTACGTTTATGACTAAATCTATCTCTTCCTTGCACTCTAGCAATACAATTGTCATTTCATTAGGAATTTCTTGTATCGTGTCTCTTTTAAGAAAATCTATATCATTTTGAATTGTCGAACGGTAATCCTTTCCAATAATGTTGGCAAGGCCCTGAACAGCTCCTTCCAACTGCTGCCATTTTAAGGAAAATTTAGCAGATGATAATTGATTTGATGCTGACAAGTGAAAAATTTCATTCCTATGAGATTTTATAACTTTTATCCAGTCTAATATTGATTTCCTTTCGATTTCAGTTGTTGCAATATTAGATGACCACCCATAATTTAGCAGGAAACTAGCAACTGATATATCCATAAGTTCAATAGACACATTTGTCTTTATTTTTAATTTGCACAAGCAGTCAATGCCAGGGTATAGATGGTCTGGCTTTGGTTTTCCATCTGTATCAAAAAATAATTTAAATTGGTGTTTTGTCAAGCAGCATTGGTCTGTGTTTGCTGGTTTATTTGACCTACATTGACAGCATTTTTTATTAGGATGCCACAAATGATAAAGCAAATGCATATTTTCGGACAGGTACGATTTAAACGTTTTACTTCCTTGTTCTAACAGTTTGTAACTGATTATATTTCTAACCACACCCATCGCAATGTTCATTATCAGAATAACCAATCTGCAAATACGTTTTTCGTCGTCAGTCATGTTATCTACAATTAAAAATGTAATAAATTTCCAAATGTTCCTTATGTCTTTTATTACAAAAGTAAGCATTCGGGTACCAAAACTATTAAGCTTATTAGTATTTATAAACAAGGAAAGGGGCGGTCTTCATCTGTTATGCAATCAAGCAGGGTGCTTTTCATTTGGAACTCAAAAATCTAGATTTATTTCGTTTGGGATAACTACTTTTAACTTAAATAACAGATAACTAATGCATTTTTTTTTTACGTAAAACCCTGAACTTTCAAGTTCCGAAATATATGTTTATATACGTGCAATTATGAGACAAATAATTGTTTATTAAAAATCGGCATCTCCGTCGTATAGATCATCAAATCTACAAAAACTTTAAATTAAATAACTATTGTGTTCATTTATTATTAAAGTTTAGATTGATTGATTGTTGGTTGCTAAACATCCAGTGGCAAATATTTCATGCATATTCAGCACGAGAACAAGTTCAACAATTCAATATCGAGAAGGGGTGGAATGGGACACAACAGGGCAACGGTTTTTGACTGCCACTGGTAAACGGGAGTGATTATTAGAGAAGTAAAATTTAGCCTTTTTATGCCGGCAATGGCATTCTCTTTTTTTAAACTACAAAAGGGGTCTTTTACGTGCAAGGAGCGTGGCACTATCCAAATACGTCACCCACTATGGTCCTCGGCCAGGCTTTCCGTATAATAACTTGACACCCCACCCATCAAAAGGACCTCCCCTTTCCGCACCATTGTGTTCGCGCTGGATCAGCTCTGTGGGTCGAGCCCTGGAGACCGCTCTGGTGCTCAGATTAAAGTTTTGAAACTTTCCTCCAAATTGCGAGGTTATCCCAGGCTGAAAGCTACTTCACTCTAATTAACTCCCTTTTAAATATTCAAATGAGGTGAACTCTTCAAAATCGTGCATA